>VDFB02065496.1:0-42329 GCA_007258455.2 Sequoia sempervirens
CATTGCCTATTTCTGGAAAATTAAATGATGCCAAGAGAAAGTATTTTTGTATATGATCGTGAATTTTATGCAATAGTTTAAGCATTAAAGAAATGGAGACATTATTTGTTGCCAAAGGAATTTTTTCTATATACTGATCATCAGGCCTTGCAGTACCTAAATAGTTAGGGAAAATTAAATCAAATGCATATGAAATGAGTAGAGTTTTTGCAGAGTTATACCTTTGTTTTGAAACATAGGAGTGGGAAGTAAAATAGGTTGTAGATGCCTTAAGTAGGAGGCATACATTGATCACAAAAATGTAGATTGAAGTGGTTGGGTTCAATGAACTTCAGACACTATACATAGAAGATCCTAATTTCACAAAGGCTTGGAAAGCTTGCAAGGAACCTGTTATAGTGGATGGCATGTTATTTAAGGCAAGTCAATTGTGTATTCCAAGGAGTTCCATGAGGGAGAACCTGATAAAGAAAAAGCATAGTGGAGGAATGGCAGGACATTTTGGTCGGGATAAGACCATTGCCATTATTAGTGAGCATTCTTATTGGCCTCAGTTGTCATAGGATGTGAAGAAGTTTGTACAAAGTTGTCGAGTATGTCAGATGGCTAAAGGAGTGAGCCAGAATATAGGCTTATATCAGCCCCTACCTGTACCAGAGAGGCCATGGGTGGATATAAGTATGGACTTTGTTCTTGGTTTGCCAAGGACACAACGAGGGAATGATTCAGTTTTTGTGGTGGTTGATAGGTTTTCGAAGATGGAACATTTCATTCCATGTCAGAAGACCCATGATGCAGTCTACATTGCTGAATTGTTCTTCAAAGAGGTGGTGAGGCTACATGGTCTACCAAAGAGTATTGTTTCAGATCGTGACACCAAATTTGTGGGTTACTTTTGGAGGACCTTGTGGAAGAAGCTAAAGACAGAATTAAAGTTCAGTTCTGCACACCATCCACAAATAGATGGGTAGACAGAGGTTGTTAATAGGAGTCTGGGTAACCTACTGAGATGTTTGGTAGGAGATAAACCCAAGGGATGCGACTTCATCTTACCCCAGGCAGAATTTTCCTACAACAATTCTGTCAATAGAAGCACTAGTAGATCACCATTCTAGATTATGTATGGAGGTAGCCCTAGAACATCTCCAGAATTGAGGAGGATGGACCAAGAGAAGAAAATATGTGCTAAAGTTGAATTTTTTGCAGAACACATTAAGGCTATACCTGAGAAGGTAAGAGAACATATTAACAAGATGAATATGCAGTATAAGGATAAGGTAGATCAGAAGGGGAGGTATCAGGAGTTTTAGATTGGTGATTAAGTGATGGTCCACTTGAGGAAAGAAAGGTTTCCAATGGGAACATATAACAAATTGAAGATGAAGAAGTTTGATCCCTGTAAAATTTTGATGAGGCACGATTCAGAGAATGCATATGAGGTAGAGTTGCTAGATGGACTCAACATTTCCCCTGTGTTCAACATTTTAGATTTGATAGAGTATCATGAAACTGGCACAAAGGAAGTACCAATGATGGAGCAGTGTGGGATTCCAGCACCTACTTTGGAAATGGAGGAGATTGAATAAATCCTGGATAGTCGTGTGGGAAGAAGTAATAGAAACAGGCAGTATGAAGAATATCTGGTGAAGTGGAAAGGAAGGCCTATTGAAGATTCATCCTAGTTGCCTAAGGTAGAGGTCGACCATTTGGGTTTTCCTCCACCATCTAAGACATGACAGGGTCACTTCTCAAATTACCCTAGGTGTCTGATGCAGGAGCATCCAGTGGTGTAAGGGCAATCTTGCATCACCCAAAAATAGTGAAATTTCAAATTTCTCAATTTTTAGATGTTTTTACATTTTTTGATACCCTTTTTTTCATAATGAAATTCCCAATTTATGGTTTTTATTTTCTATTCTTGGGCTGAAAGATATTATACTTTTAGTTTCCCATATTTGTACCTAAAATTTTTTTGGGTTAGCTTTGAGGCATTTAGAGTTTCCAAATTGACCCCAAAATTTGCCAAAATCAATGTAGCAAATTTTGAGCATGTTCTTGACTTCGAGACCTTACCAATGGTTCAAATGGTTCACGAATCAGAGTCTCGGATCAAAGCTATGGCCCTGTGAAGTTGGCGCACTTTCTAGAAGATACAATTGCAAATGTTCTTTTGAAATTTGAACTTCAAGTTGTAATTTTTCGGTGCCAAACCACCTAAACTAAAGTTTGAATGTTGTTTTGGTTCCAAAATAAAGATGAGCTCTATTTATGGGTGGGTTTCCAATTTTTGGGTAACTTTTTGGGGACAAGCTCACATATTGCGAAAGGGTGATTTTGTAGCTTTCTGTAACTTGCATGTGTTGTAAAACTAGGGGATTTGAGATCCTCTACATGTAAGAAGTTCTATTTTCTAAATAATAAAAATTTTCTCTTGTTTGTGGGTTATTTTCTGTGTCTCGAGTTGTGCCCTCATCAAGTGGTATCATAGCGAGGTTTTCTTGAGCCTGTGGACAGATCGCCGATCAAGAGGTAGTTCACACTAGGACCGTGGTTGTGGGTCGAGGTTAAGAAAGATGCCTCCAAGAGTGATTCCTGGTAGGCATGGTGGTGCTAGAGGTGATCGAGGTGGCAGAAATGCTTGTGGAAGAGATGCACTGGCAGCCCTCCAAAGATAGATTGATGTGTTACATGAGCAGGTGAGGAGAGGGTTAAACTTGAGGGAGGAAAGTGAGTACGACGGAAAGGAAGAAGGTTCAAATGCAGAAGAGGATGAAGAATCAATTGATCAAGACCAAATGCAACTAATAAGGGCCATTTCAAAGATTGGGAAAAGACCTAGAGCAGAAGTCCCCATTTATTCTGGAAGTCTGAACCCAGAAGAGTTGATTGACTGGATAATTGAGCTAGAAGAATATTTTGAGTATGAGGAAATAGAGGACCCAAATCAGGTTAATTTTACAAAAATGAAACTGAAGGGCCATGCCAATATTTGCTGGAAAGAGGTCTAGTTGGAAAGAAATCGAAGAGGATAATGAAATATCATCAGATGGGATCGCATGGTAGATAAACTGAAGAAGCAGTTCATTCCAGTAGACTACGAGTTGGATTTCTTGAAGAAATTGTAAGGGTTGAAGCAAGGAAGTAGGTATGTTAAAGAATATACTAAAGATTTTCCCAGGATAATCTTCAAAACAGGCCACACAGAGGCCAATAAGGAGAAGGTAGCTCGATATCTTAATGGGTTACGACCGAGCATTCAGGAGGAGTTAAGTCTAGTCATAATGACCACCATTGAGGATGTGTATCAGTTTGCTCTGAAGGTGGAAGAGAAGCTGAACAAAAGATTTGAAGGCAAGCAAAAAGGACGAGCAGGTCAAAGTGGAAGGGGCAGTGGAAGACCTTCAAGAAGCTGAAATGATGATAAAAAGAAAAGTGAAGATGTGGGTACCAGCCAAAGCTAAAGGAATGACAATTTCTACCACCCTTGTGATCAAAACAGTGGTGATGAAAGAGGTAGAGGACGAGGGAGATATGGACAAGGATTTGGAAGAGGTGGTTTCAATGGAACGTGTTTCTAGTGTGGTGAAGAAGGGCATCGAGCCTATGAATGTCCACAACACCAAGGAAGGGAAAAAAAAAGGCCAGAAGGTCATGGAAGGGTTGCGCATGTAGATGGGGAGGCCCAATCTGAACATTCAGATGATGTTGAAAGGGGAGAATCCCTAGTGATTAGGAGAACCCTGGTGACTGAGGAAAAGAAACCAGAACAGAGGAATAATTTTTTTTGCGCAAGGTGCAAGTGTGAAGGAAAATGTTGTGATGTCATTGTTGATGGTGGGAGCACCGATAATCTAGTGTTAGAAGAGATGGTCACAAAGTTGAAGCTGAAGAAGGAAAAACACCCGCCTCCATATCAGATTGCCTAGTTGCAAAAAGACTACAAAGTTTTGGTCAATGAGCAGTGCCTAGTAAAGTTCAAGATCGAGAGCTACCATGATGAGGTACTCTGTGATATCATCCCCATGGATGCATGTCACATGTTATTGGCAAGGACATGGTAGTTTGATAGGTGAGCTATACATGATGGCCATGCAAACACTTATTCTTTGACAAAGGATGGGGTTCGTCACAAGTTGAAACCCCTAAAGGAGACTCAAGAAAAGGTATGTAGTAGTTCTAGAATTTGTTATGTGGATGGAAATTTTTTTTTAGAAGGTATGAAGCATTAGCGTGTGTGCTATGCATTGATTCCTAGAGTGAGTAAGGGGGATAGTGAGAAAGTTCCAAAAGAAGTTTATGGAATATTGGATGAGTTTCAGGATATTGCTTCTGATAATGAACCTGAGGGTTTACCACCAATAAGGAAGATTAGTCATCAGATTGACTTGATTCTAGGAGCCAATTTTCCAAATAAGGCAACTCATAGAATGACTCCAATAGAAAATGAGGAGTTGAGCAGACAAGTTCAAGAGTTATTGAGAAAGGGTTTGATATGGGAGAGTTTGAGTCCATGTACAGTAGCTGCAGTACTTGCACCAAAGAAGGATGGGGAGTGGAGGATGTGTACAGATTCTCGAGCCATAAAAAAGATAAAAATCAAGTACAGATTTCCCCTACCAAGGATGGATGACCTGATGCACTATTTGAGTAGAGCTCAGTACTTCACAAAGATTGATCTGAAGAGTGGATATCACCAGATCCGGATTCGAGAGGGAGATGAATGGAAAATTGCCTTCAAGACCAAAGAGGGCCTTTTTGAGTGGTTGAACATGCCTTTGGCTAACCACGCACCCTCAAGCATATCCATAAAGTGTAATGAACGCAGGTACTAAAAGAATTTCTCGGAAGTTTTTTATTGTGCATTTTAGATGATATTCTAATTTTCTTAGCTAAGACGCGGGATTTGATGCATATTCTGAGAGCTTTAGAAAAAGTAAAGAGGAGAGAACCGCTGATTAATCCTCAAGAAGTACAGTTTTGTGAAGAGGGAGTTAGTGTACTTGGGGTTTTTTTCTCTCGTTGTAAGGTCTCAAGATGGACCCAAAGAAGGTGAAGGCTATTCTGGAATGGCCTACCCCAAGAACTGCTACCGAGGTGAGATATTTCCATGGTTTGGCTAGTTTTTATAGAAAGTTCATTAGAAACTTCAGTAGTATTTGTGGACCGCTGACTAAAACATTGATGTGTTACATGAGCAGGTGAGGAGAGGGTTAAACTTGAGGGAGGGAAGTGAGGATGAAGGAGAGGAAGAAGGTTCAAATTTAGAAGAGAAGGACAAAGCAATTGATCAAGACCAAATGCGGCTAATAAGGGCCATTTCAAAGATCGGGAAAAGACCCAGAGCATAAGTCCACAGTTATTCTGGAATTCTGAACCCAAAAGAGTTGATCGACTGGATCAATGAGCTAGAAGAATATTTTGAGTATGAGGAACTAGAGGAACTAGATCAGGTTAAGTTTTCAAAAATTAAGCTAAAGGGCCATGCCAATATTTGATGGAAAAATGTCCAATTCGAAGGAAATTGAAGAGGACAAGGAAATATCATCAGATGGGATTGCATGGTAGAGAAACTGAAGAAGCAGTTCATACTAATGGACTATGAGTTGGATTTGTTGAAGAAATTGTAAGGGTTGAAGAGGGGAAGCAGGTCTGTGAAAGAATAAACTAAAGATTTTAATAGGATAATCATCAAAACGAGCCACACAGAGGCCAATAAGGAGAAGGTAGCCTGATATCTTAATGGGTTACGACTGAGCATTCAGGAGGAGTTAAGCCTAGTCAGAATGACCACCATTGAGGATGTGTATTAGTTTGCTCTGAAGGTGAAAGAGAAGCTGAACAAAAGATTTGAAGGCAAGCAAAAAGGATGAGGAGGTCAAAGTGGAAGGGGCAGTGGAAGAACTTCAGGAAGCCGAAATGATGATAAAAATAAAAGTTAAGATGTGGGTACCAGATGAAGCCAAAGGAATGAAAATTTCTACTTCCTTTGTGATAAAAATAGTGGTGATCAAAGAGGTAGAGAATGAGGGAGATATGCACAAGGATCTGGAAGAAGTGGTTTCAAACGAACGTGTTTCCAGTATGGTGAAGAAGGGCATCAAGCCTATGAATGTCCACAACACCAGGGAAGGGAAAATAATAGGCCAGAATGTCATAGAAGGATTGTGCATGTAGATGAGCAGGCCCAATCTAAACATTCAGATGATGTTTAAAGGGGAGAGCCCTGGTGATTAGGAGAGCCTTGGTGACTCACGAGAAGGAACCAAAATATAGGAAGAATCTATTTTGCACAAGGTGCAAGTGTGAAGGAAAATGTCATGATGTCATTATCGATGGTGGGACCACCAATAATCTGGTGTTAGAAGAGATGGTCACAAAGTTGAAGCTGAAGAGGGAAAAACACCCGCATCCATATCAGATTGCCTAGTTGGAAAAAGACTACAAAGTTTTGTTCAATGAGAAGTGCCTAGTAAAGTTCAAGATCAGGAGCTACCATGATGAGGTACTGTATGATATCATCCCCATGGATACATGTCACATGTTTTTGGGGAGGTCATGGTAGTTTGATAGGTGAGCTATACATGATGGCCATGCAAACACTTATTCTTGGAAAAAGGATGGGGTTCGTCACAAGTTGAAACCCCTAAAGGAGACTCAAGAAAAGGTATGTAGTAGTGCTAGAATTTGTTATGTAGATGGAAGAAATTTTTTAGAAGGTATGAAGCATGAGTGTGTGTGTTATGCATTGATTCCTCGAGTGAGTAACGAGGATAGTGAGAAGGTTCCAGAAGAAGTTTATGGCATATTGGATGAGTTTAAAGATATTATTTCTAATAATGTACCTGAGGGTTTACCACCAATAAGGAAGATCATTCATCAGATTGACTTGATTCCAGGAGCCAGTTTGCCAAATAAGGAAACTCATAGAATGGCTCTAGTAGAAAATGAGAAGTTGAACAGACAAGTTCAAGAGTTATTGAGAAAGAGTTTGATACGAGAGAGTTTGAGTCCATGTGCAGTACCTACAGTACTTGCACCAAAGAAGGATTGGGAGTGGAGGATGTGTATAGATTCTCGAGCCATAAACAAGATAACAATTTGGTATAGATTTCCCCTACCAAGCATGGATGACCTAATGGACTATTTGAGTGGAGCTCAGTACTTCAGAAAGATTGATATGAAGAGTGGATATCACCAGATCTAGATTCGAGAGGGAGATGAAAGGAAGACTGCCTTCAAGATGAAAGAGGTCCAGTACGAGTGGTTAGTCATGCCTTTTGGGCTAACCGATGCACCAAGCACATTCAAGTGGCTAATGAACGAGGTACTAAAAGAATTTCAGGGAAGTTTTTTTATTGTGTATTTAGATGATATTTTGATTTTTAGTAAGACATTGGATGAGCATCTGATGCATATTCTGAGAGCCTTTGAGAAGTAAAGAGAAGAGAAATTGTTGATTACTCTGAAGAAGTGCAGTTTTGTGAAGAGGGAGTTAGTGTACTTGGGGTTTGTTGTCTCAGCAGAAGGTCTCAAGATGGACCCAAAGAAGGTGAAGGCTATTCTGGAATGGCCTACCCCAAGAACTGCTACCGAGGTGAGATCTTTCCATAGTTTGGCTAGTTTTTATAGAAAGTTCATTAGAAACTTCAGTAGTATTTGTGGACCCCTGACTGAAACAATGAGAGGGGATAGAAAAGAATTCAAGTGGAGCATTGGAGTGGAAAAAAGTTTTGAATTGTTGAAGTAGAAGGTGACAAAGCAACCGGTTCTAGCCCTCCCAGATTTCAACAAGGTGTTTCTGGTGGATTGTGATGCTAGTGGTTGTGCCATTGGAGTAGTGTTGAGCCAAGAAGGTAAGCCCATTCCCTATTTCAGTGAAAAATTAAATGATAGAATAGTTTGGGATTCCAGCACCTACTTCAAAAATAGAGGAGTGTGAAGAAATCCTAGATAGTCGTGTGGGAAGGAGTACCAGAAATAGGCAGGATGAAGAATATCTGGTGAGGTGGATAGGAAGGCCTGTTGAAGATTCATCCTGGTTGCCTAAGGTAGAGGTCGACCATTTGAGTTTTCCTCCACCATCTGATACATGACGGGGTCACTTCTCAAATTACCCTGGGTGTCTGATGCATGAGCATCTAGTGCTGTAAGGGCAATCTTGCACCACCCAAAAATAGTGAAATTTCAAGTTTCTCAGTTTTTATATGTTTTAACATTTATGGATACCCTTTTCATCATAATGAAATTGCCAATTTACGGTTTTTATTTTCTATTCCTGGGTTGGAGGATATTCCAGTTTTAGTTTCCCAGATTTGCACCTGAAAATATTCCAGGTTAGATTTCACGAACTTTGAGTTTCTGAATTGGCCCCAAAATTTGGTAAAATTGGCTTTGAGAACTTTCCAACAGTTCAAACGGTTCGCAAATTGGAGTCCCAGATCAAAACTTATGGCCTCGGGAAGCTGGTACACTTTCTAGAAGATACAATTGCAAATGTTCTTTTGAAATTTGAACTTCAAGTTATAATTTTCTGGTGCCAAACTGCCTAAACTCATATTTGAATTTTGTTTTGGCTCCAAACTAAAGATGAGCTCTATTTATGGGCGGGTTTCTAATTTTTGGGTAACTTTTTGGGGACACTCTCGCATATTGCGAAGGGTGATTTTGTAGCTTTTTGTAACTTGCATGTGTTGTAAAACTTGGGGATTTGAGATCCTCTGCATGTAAGAAGTTCTATTTTCTGAATAATAAAATGATTCTCTTGTTTGTGGGTTATTTTCTATGTCTCGGGTTGTGCCCTCATCAAGTGGTATCAGAGCGAGGTTTTCTTAAGCGTGTGGACAGATCGCCGATCATGAGGCAGTTCACACTAGGACTATGGTTGTGGGTCGAGTTCAAGAAAGATGCCTCCAAGAGTGATGCCTGGTAGGCATGGTGGTGCTAGAGGTGGTCGAGGTGGTAGAAATGCTGGTGGAAGAGATGCACTAGCAGCCCTCCAAAGATAGATTGATGCGTTACATGAGCAGGTGAGGAGAGGACTAAACCTGAGGGAGGAAAGTGAGGATGAAGGAGAGGAAGAAGGTTCAAATGTAGAGGAGGAGGAAGAAGTAATTGATGAAGACCAAATGCAGCTAATAAGGGGTGTTTCAAAGATCGGGAAAAGATCCAGAGTAGAAATCCCCAATTATTCTGGAGGTCTGAACCTAGAAAAGTTGATCAACTGGATCAATGAGCTAGAAAAATATTTTGAGTATGAGGAAATAGAGGACCCATATCGGGTTAAGTTTGCAAAAATGAAGCTGAAAGGCGATGCCAATATTTGGTGGAAAGAGGTCCAATTGGAAAGAAATCGAAGAGGAAAAGGAAATATCACCAGATGGGATCACATGGTAGAGAAACTGAAGAAGAAGTTCATACCAGTGGACTACGAGTTATATTTCTTGAAGAAATTGCAAGGGTTGAAGCAAGGAAGCAAGTTTGTGAAAGAATATACTGAAGATTTTCATAGGATAATCATGAGAATAGGCCACACAGAGTCCAATAAGGAGAAGGTAGCCTGATATCTTAATGGGTTACGACCGAGCATTCAGGAGGAGTTAAGCCTAGTCAGAATGACCACCATTGAGGATGTGTATCAGTTTGCTCTGAAGGTGGAAGAGAAGCTAAACAAAAGATTTGAAGGCAAGCAAAAAGGATGAGGATGTCAAAGTGGAAGGGGCAGTGGAAGACCTTCACGAAGCCAAAATGATGATGAAAAGAAAAGTGAAGATGTGGGTACCAACCGAATCCAAAGGAATAACAATTTCTACCGCCCTTGTGATCAAAACAGTGGTGATCAAAGAGGTAGAGGACGCGGGAGATATGGACAAGTATCTGGAAGAGGTGGTTTCTATGGAACGTGTTTCTAGTGTGGTGAAGAAGGGCATCGAGCCTATGAATGTCCACAACACCAAGGAAGGGCAAACAAAAGGCCAGAAGGTCGTGGAAGGGTTGTACATGTAGATGAGGAGGCCCATTCTGAACATTCAGATGATGTTGAAAGGGGAGAAGCCCTAGTGATTAGAAGAGCGCTGGTGACTGAGGAAAATGAACCAGAATAGAGGAAGAATCTATTTCACACAAGGTACAAGTGTGAAGGAAAATGTTGTGATGTCATTATTTATGGTGGGAGCACTGATAATCTGGTGTTAGAAGAGATGGTCACAAAGTTGAAGCTGAAGGGGGAAAGACACTTGCATCCATATTGGATTGCTTGGTTGCAAAAATACCATAAAGTTTTGGTCAATGGGCAGTGCCTAGTAAAGTTCAAGATTAGGAGCTACCATGATGAGGTACTCCGTGATATCATCCCCATGGATGCATCACATGTTAGGGAGGCCATGGGAGTTCGATAGGAAAGCTATACATGACGGTCACACAAACACTTATTCTTTGAAAAAGGATGGGGTTCATCACAAGTTGAAAACCCTAAAGGAGACTCAATAAAAAGTATGTAGTAGTGCTAGAATTTGTTATCTAGATGGAAGAAAAATTTTAGAAGGTATGAAGCATGAGCATGTGTGTTATGCATTGATTCCTAGAGTGAGTAAGGAGGATAGAGAGAAGGTTCCAGAAGAAGTTTACGGCATGATGGAAGAGTTTCAAGATATTGTTTTTGATAATGTACCTGAGGGTTTACCACCGATAAGGAAGATCAGTAATCAGATTGACTTGATTCGAGGAGCCAGTTCGCCAAATAAGGCAGCTCATAGAATGACTCCAGCAGAAAATGATGAGTTGAACAGACAAGTTGATGAATTATTGAGAAAGGGTTTGATACGGGAGAGTTTGAGTCCATATGTAGTACCTATAGTACTTGCACCAAAGAAGGATGGGGAGTGGTTGATGTGTACAGATTCGTGAGCTATAAACAAGATAACAATCAAGTACAAATTTCCCCTACCAAGGATGGATGACCTGATGGACTATTTGAGTGGAGCTCAGTACTTCAGAAAGATTGAACTAAAGAGTGGATATCACCAGATCTAGATTTGAGAGGGAGATGAATGAGAGACTACCTTCAAGACTAAAGAGTTCCTGTACGAGTGGTTAGTCATGCCTTTTGGGCTAACCAATGCACGAAGCACATTCATCCGGCTCATGAACGAGGTACTTAAAGAATTTCTAGGAAGTTTTGTTATTGTGTATCTAGATGATATTCTAATTTTCAGTAAGACATTGGATGAGCATCAGATGCATATTCGGAGAGCCTTTGAGAAGTTAAGACAAGAGAAACTATTGATTAATCTGAAGTGCAATTCTGTGAAGAGGGAGTTAGTGTTCTTGGGGTTTGTTGTCTCAGCAAAAGGTCTCAAAATGGACCTAGTGAAGGTGAAGGCTATTCTAGAATGCCCTACCCCAAGAACTACTACCGAGGTGAGAACTTTCCATGGTTTGGCTAGTTTTTATAGAAATTTCATTAGAAACTTCAGTAGTATTTGTGAACCCCTGATTGAAACATTGAGAGGGGAAAGAAAAGAATTCAACTAGAGCAATAGAGCAAAAAAAAGTTTTGAATTGTTGAAGCAGAAGGAAACATAGCAACCTATTCTAGCCCTCCCAGATTTCAACAAGGTGTTTTAGGTGGATTGTGATGCTAGTGGTTGTGCCATTGGAGTAGTGTTCAGCCAATAAGGTAAGCCAATTGCCTATTTCAATAAAAAATTAAATGATGCCAACAGAAAGTATTTTGTATATGATCAAGAATTTTATGCAATAGTTCAAGCATTAAAGAAATGGAGACATTATTTGTTTCTGAAGTAATTTGTTCTATATACTGATCATCAGGCCTTGAAGTACCTAAATAGTCAGGGAAAATTAAATCAGAGCCATATGAAATGGGTAGAGTTTTTGCAGAGTTATACCTTTGTTTTGAAACATAGGAGTGGGAAGTCAAATAGGGTTGCAGATGCCTTAAGTAGGAGGCATACATTGATGATAAAGATGCAGATTGAAGTGGTTGAGTTCAATGAACTTTAGACATTATATACAAAAGATCCTGATTTCGTAGAGGCTTGGAAAACTTGCAAGGAACCTGTTACAGTGGACAGGACAAGGTGGCTAGATTTCATAATCCAGGATGGCACGTTATTTAAGGGAGGTCAATTGTGTATTCTGTGGAGTTCCATGAGAGAGAACCTAATAAAGGAGAAGCATAGTGGAGGAATGTTAGGACATTTTGGTCCAGATAAGACCATTGCCATTATCAGTGAGCATTATTATTGGCCTCAATTATGACAGGATGTGAAGAAGTTTGTACAAAGTTGCAGGGTATGTCAGATGGCTAAAGGAGTGACCCAGAATATAGGCTTATATCATCCCTTACCTATACCAAAGAGGCCATGGAAGGATTAATTATGGACTTTGTTCTTGGTTTGCCAAGGACACAACGAGGGAATGATTCAGTTTTTGTGGTGGTTGATAGGTTTTCAAAGATGGCACATTTCATTCCATGTCAGAAGACCCATGATGCAGTCCACATTGCTGACTTGTTCTTCAAAGAGGTGGTGAGGCTACATGGTCTGCCAAAGAGTATTGTTTCATATCATGACACCAAATTTGTGTTGTACTTTTGGAGGACCTTGTGGAAGAAGTTGAAGAGAGAGCTAAAGTTCAGTTCTGTACACCATGCACAAATAGATGGGTAGACAGGGGTTGTTAATAGGAGTCTGGGTAACCTACTGAGATGTTTGGTAGGAGATAAACCCAAGGGATGGGATTTGATCTTACCCAAAGTAGAATTTTCTTACAACAATTCTATCAATAGAAGCACTGGTAGAACACCATTCCAGATTATGTATGGAGGTAGCCCTAAAATATCTCCAGAATTGAGGAAGATGGACCAAGAGAAGAAAATAAGTGCTGAAGCTAAATATTTTACAGAACACATTAAGGGTATACATGAGAAGGTAAGAGAACATATTAACAAGATGAATATGCAGTATAAGGCTAAGGCAGATCAGAAGATGAGGTATAAGGAGTTTTAGATTGGTGATGAAGTGATGGTCCACTTGAGAAAAGAAAGGTTTCCAATGGGAACATATCACAAATTGAAGATGAAGAAGTTTGGTCCCTTTAAAATTTTGAAGAGGCATGATTCAGGGAATGCATATGAGGTGGAGTTGCCAGATGGACTCAACATTTGTCCTGTGTTCAACATTTCAGATTTCACAGAGTATCATGAAGGTGGCACAAAGGAAGTACCAATGATGTAACAGTGTGAGATTCCAGCACCTACTTCAGAAATGGAGGAGATTGAAGAAATCTTGGATAGTCGTGTGGGAAGGAGTACCAGAAACAGGTAGTATGAAGAATATCTGGTGAAATGGAAAGGAAGGCCTATTGAAGATTCATCCTGGTTTCCCAAGGTAGAGGTTGACCATTTGAGTTTTCCTCCACCATCTGAGACGTGATGGGGTCACTTCTCAAATTACCCTGGGTGTCTGATGCAGGAGCATCTAGTGGTGTAAGGGCAATCTTGCATCACCCAAAAATAGTGAAATTTTAAGTTACTTAGTTTTTAGATGTTTTTACATTTTTGGATACCCTTTTCACCATAATGAAATTCCCAATTTACGGTTTTTATTTTCTATTCTTGGGTTGAAAGATATAGCAGTCTTAGTTTCCCAGATTTGCACCTTAAAATCTTCCATGTTAGATTTGAGGCACTTAGAGTTTCCGAATCGGCCCCAAAAAATTTCCAAAATTGGTGTAGAAAATTTTAAGCACGTTCTTGACTTCGAGACCTTTCCAATGGTTCAAACGTTTTGTGAATCAGAGTCCCAGATGAAAAGTTATGGCCCTAGAATTTTTGCGCACTTTCTAGAAGATACAATTGAAAATGTTCTTTTGAAATTTGAACTTCAAGTTGTAATTTTTCAGTGCCAAACTACCTAAACTCAAATTTGAATGTTTTTTTGGCTCCAAACTAAAGATGAGCTCTATTTATGGGTGGGTTTCTTTTTTTTGAGTAACTTTTTGGGGACAAGCTCGCATATTGTGAAGGGGTGATTTTGTAGCTTTCTGTAACTTGCATGTGTTGTAAAACTTGGGGATTTGAGATCCTCTAGATGTAAGAATTTCTATTTTATGAATTATAAAATTATTCTCTTATTTGTGGGTTATTTTCTATGTCTCAAGTTGTGCCCTCATCAAGTTTTATTAGAGTGAGGGTTTCTTGAGCATGTGGACAGACAACCGATCATGAGGTAGTTCACACTAGGACCATGGTTTTGGGTCGAGGTCAACAAAGATGCCTCTAAGAGTGATGCCTGGTAGGCATGGCGTTACAGTGGCTGAGGCGTAAAATGCTAGTTGAAGAGATGCACTAGGTATCCAAAGAAAATTGATGTGTTAAGCATGAGCGGTGTGAGGAGAGGGTTAAACATGAGGGAAGAAAGTGAGGATGAAGGAGAGGAAGAAGGTTCAAATTTAGAAGAGGAAGAAGAAGCAATTAAACAAGACCAAATGCGGCTAATAAGGGCCATTTCAAAGATTAGGAAACACCTCGTGAGCGTAAGTCCCCACTATTCTCGAAGTCTCGAATTCGTAAGAGCTGGATCGACCGATCAACGAGCTAGAAGAATATTTTGAGTATGTGAAAATAGAGGACCTGATCGGTTCAGCTTAAAAATGAAGCTGAAGGGCCATGCCAGTATTTGGTGGAAAGAGGTCCAGTTGGAAAGAAACTGAAGAGGAAAAGGCAATATCACTAGATGGGATCGCATGGTAGAGAAACCGAAGAAGCGCCATACCACCGATCATGCTGCCTCGGTTTTGCAAAAAATTGCAATGGTTGGAAGTAAGGGAAGGTGTGTCTGGTGGAAAGAATATACTGAATATTTTCACAAGATAATCATCGAATCCGCCGCCACAGAGGCCAATAAGGAGGAAGGCAGTCTGACATTCCAATGGTTACACCTGGAAGACCAGAGGAGTTAACCCTAGTCAATGACCACCATTGAGGATGTGCATTAGGATTGATCCTGGCTATGGAAGAGTAGGTTGAACAAAAAGATTTGAAGGCAAGCAAAGGGATGAGGAGGTCAAAGTGGAAGGGGTAAATGGAAGACCAAGAAGCTGAAATTATGATGGAAAGGAAAAGTGAAGATGTGGGAACATGGCTGGGGTGGAATGGACATTTTAATGTGACAAAATGCAGGACAAAGAGGTAGAGGGATGAGGGATATATGGACAGTGGATTCAGGGAGCCGAAGGAAGAAGGGCACAGTGAATGTTCAACACCAAGGAAGGGAAAATGGGAAAAGGTGGAATGCCGCAGCCATGCAAGATGAGGGAAAATATGAACATCTCGTGATGATGCTAAAAGGGGAGAAGCCCTAAAGCATTAGGAGAGCCCGATTGACCGAGGATAAGGAACCGTGCAATCGCAGGGAAGAATCTATTTCAAACAAGGTGCGCGTAAAGGAAAAATAAGCCAGATATCATTATTGATGGTGGGAGCACCGATAATCTGGTCTCAAAAGAGATGGTCACAAAGTTGAAGTTAAAGACGGAAATGCACCCGTATCCATATCGAATTGCCTGGTTGCAAAAGACCACAAAGGTTTGGTCAATGAGCGTCGGTAAAGTTCAAGCGACCGAGAGCTACCAATGATGAGGTAAGGTACTCTGTGATATCATCCCCACGGATGCATGTCACATGTTGTTGGGGAGGCCATGGCAGTTCGATAGGCGAGCTATACATGATGGCCATGCAAACACTTATTCCTTAACAAAGGATGGGGTTTGTCACAAGTTGAAACCCCTTAAGGAGACCGAAGAAAAGGTATGCAGTAGTGCTAGAATTTGTTATGTAGATGGAAGAAAATTTTTAGAAGGTATGAAGCATGAGCATGTGTGTTATGCATTGATTCCTAGAGTGAGTAAGGAGGATAGTGAGAAGGTTCCATAAGAAGTTTCTCAGATTTTGGATGAGTTTCAGGATATTATTTCTGATAATGTACCTAAGGGTTTACCACCAATAAGGAAGATCAGTCATCAGATTGACTTGATTCCTGGAGCCAGTTTGCCAAATAAGGCAACTCATAGAATGACTCCAGCAAAAAATGAGGAGCTGAATAGACAAGTTCAAGAGTTGTTGAAAAAGGGTTTGATATAGAGAGTTTGAGTCCATGTGCGCATTTGTAGTACTACACCCTCAAAGAAGGCATGGGAGTGGAGATGTGTACGCACTCTGAGCTTTCATAAAACAAAGATAACAATCAAGTACAAATTTCCCCACTGGATATTGGATGACCTGATGGATCATTTGAGTGGAGCTTTGGGCAATTGGCCAAAGATTTCATCTGCCTAAAGAGCTGATATCACCGCATCTCGTGATTCGAGAGGGAGATGTGAATGGAAGACCTGCCAAGACCAAAGAGGGCCTCGCACGGAGTGGGTTGGGCCGCCTGGCCAACCAATGCACCAAGGACATTCATGTGGCCTGGCGAGCCCTTTGAGAAGTTAAGAAGAGAAATTCGTTGGACAATCCCATGAAATGCTCTCTGCAAGAGGGAGTTAGTGTAATTTGGGGTTTGTTGTCTGTGGTCTCCTTCAAATGGACCTAGAGAAGGTGAAGGCTATTCGGGAATGTCCCACTCAATAACTACCGCTGTGAGATATTTCCATGGTTTGGCTAGTTTTTATATACAAAAGTTCATTAGAAACTTTGGTGATATTTTTGGACCCCGGACCAAAGAATGAGAGGATGGAAAAGAATTCATGTGAGCATTGGATGCAAAAGTTTTGAATTGTTGAAGTGGTAGCTGGTGACAGAAAGCAACCCGTTTCTAGCCCCTCAAGTAGATTTTCAACAAGGTGTTTTAGGGGGATTGTGATGCCAGTGGTTGTGCCATTGGAGCAGTGTTGAGCCAAGAAGGTAAGCCCATTGCCTATTTCAGTGAAAAGTTAAATGATGCCAAGAGAAAGTATTCTGTATATGATCAGGAATTTTATGCAATAGTTCAAGCATTAAAGAAATGGAGACATTATTTGTTGCTAAAGGAATCTGTTCTATATACTCATCATCGCCCTTGCGCATCTAAAATAGTTAGGAAAAAATTAAACCGTGAGGCATATGAAATGGGTAGAGTTTTTAAGAAAGTTATACCTTTGTTTTCAAACATATGAGTGGGAAGTCAAATATGGTTGCAGATGCCTTAAGTAGGAGGTATACATTGATGACAAAGATGAAGATTGAAGTGGTTGGGTTCAATGAACTTAAGACACTATACGTAGAAGATCTTGATTTCATGGAGGCTTAGAAAGCTTGGAAGGAACTCGCTATGCTGGACATGATGGCAAAATGGATTTCATAATCCGTGATGGCGCATGTTATTTATGTGGTGTCAATTGTGTATTCATTGGAGTTCCATGAGAGAACCCATAAAGGAGAAGCATAGTGGAGGAATGGTAAGACATTTTTGTTGGGATAAGACCATTTCCATTATTAGTGAGCATTATTATTGGCCTTAGTTGTCACAGGATGTGAAGAAATTTGTACAAAGCTACAAGGTATGTTAGATGGCTAAAGGAATGAGCTAGAATATAGGCTTATATCATCCCCGAATTGCACTGTAGAGGCCATGGAGGATATGGGCATGGATTCTATTGCTGGTTTGACAAGGAGACAATGAGGGAAATGATTCAGCTTTTGTGGTGGCGATAGGTTTTCAAGATGACACACATTTCATTCCATACCTAAGACCCATGATGTAGTCCACACAAGCCGTTGTTCTTCAAAAGAGGTGGTGAGGCTACATGGTTTGCCAAAGAGTACGGTTTTAGATCGTGACACCAAATTTGTGGGGTACTTTGAGGACCCATGGAAGAAGTCAACACGAAGCAGTTCATTTCGCACACCATCCACAAATAGATGGGTAGACAAAGGTTGT
The DNA here is from genome assembly GCA_007258455.2 of Sequoia sempervirens. Lineage (NCBI taxonomy): Eukaryota > Viridiplantae > Streptophyta > Pinopsida > Cupressales > Cupressaceae > Sequoia > Sequoia sempervirens. The sequence continues at coordinate 17,937 of VDFB02065496.1, forward strand.
TAACAAGAGTCTAGGTAACCTACTAAGATGTTTGGTAGGAGATAAACTCCAAGGGATGGACTTGGTCTTAACCCAGCCTAGAATTTTCTTACACACCTTTTGTTAATAGAAGCATCGGGTAGATCACCATTCCAGATTGTGTATGGAGGTATCCCTAGAACAGCTCCAGAATTGAGGAAGATGGACCAAGAGAAGAAAATAAGTGCTAAAGCTGAAGATTTTGCAGAACACATCAAGGATATACATGAGAAGGTAAGACAACATATTAACAAGATGAATATGCAGTATAAGGCTAAGGCAGATCAGAAGAGGAGGTATAAGGAGTTTTAGATTGGTGATGAAGTGATGGTCCACTTGAGGAAAGAAAGGTTTCCAGTGGGAACATATAACAAATTGGAGATGAAGAAGTTCGGTCCCTGTAAGATTTTGCAGAAGCATGATTCAGGGAATGCATATGAGGTAGAGTTGCCTGATGGAATCAACATTTCCCCTGTGTTCAACATTTCAAATTTAACAGAGCATCATGAAGGTGGCATAGAGGAAGTACCAACAATGGAATAGTGTGGAATTCCAGCACCTAATTTAGAGAAGGAGTAGATTGAAGAAATCCTAGATAGTCATGTGGAAAGGAGTACCAGAAACAGCCAGTATGAAGAATACCTGATGAAGTGGAGAGGAAGGCCTGTGGAAGATTCATCCTGGTTGCCTAAGGTAGAGGTTGACTATTTTGGTTTTCCTCCACCATTTGAGACATGATGGGTCACTTCTAAAATTACTCCTATGTGTCCGGATGCATGAGCATCCGCTGGTGTAAGGGCAATCTTTGCATCACCCAAAAATAGTGAAATTTTAAGTTTCTTAATTTTTATATGTTTTACATTTTGGATACCCTTTTCATCATAGTGAAATTCCCAATTTACGGTTTTTATTTTCTATTCCTAGGTTGAAAGATATTGCAGTTTTAGTTTCCCAGATTTGCACTTGAAAATCTTCCAGGTTAGATTTGAGGCACTTAGATTTTCTGAATCATCCCTAAAACTTGCTGGAATGGCGTAGTAGATTTTGAGTGTGTTCTTGACTTCGAGACCTTTCCAACAGTTCAAACGGTTCGCGAATCAGAGTCTCAGATCAAAAGCTATGGCCCCAGGAATTTGACGCACTTTCTAGAAGATACAATTGCAAATGTTCTTTTGAAATTTGAACTTCAAGTTGTAATTTTTTGGTGCCAAACTGCCTAAACTCAAATTTGAATGTTTTTTTGGCTCCAAACTAAAGATGAGCTCTATTTATGGGTGGGTTTCTAATTTTTGGGTAACTTTTTGGGGACAAGCTCGTATATTACGAAAGGGTGATTTTGTAGCTTTCTGTAACTCGCATGTGTTGTAAAACTTGGGGATTTGAGATCCTTTGCATGTAAGAAGTTCTATTTTATGAATAATAAATTTATTCTCTTGTTTGTGGGTTATTTTCTGTGTCTCGGGTTGTGCCCTCATCATGCCTATAGAAGTGTAAAACAAAACAAAAATAGAAATAAATGAATGGATAAATAAATAAATAACAGTCAGGGAAAATAAATAAAATATATTAATAATTTTACACACCCTTAGGACTGAAGTGTGTTAGAGTCAACAATCATCTTATTAGTGGTATGAAGAGTAGTGTTAGGGTAAATATCCAACCGTGCTAAGTTCAACGAGCAAACACTTGTGAGTTTTGAATGGACTATTAAGAATTAATCATGTTGTGATAATTAAATTATATAAACGTATCTATTAAGCATTACCAATAATGGGGATGATATTAACATAAAAAAATGTCATAATCTTAATTAATGGCATTGACAATTGAGTTAGAAGTAACAATTGATATCAATAATTGATCTTGGGCTTGCATGGAGAAATAGATGTGAACATAGTAATACATGACAAGACCTTCAGTGAGTGTTTTGTAACACCTTTTAAAAAAAAAATTGTTGGGTTTTCTAGTGAAATTTTTCAGGCATGACATGAATATACTATTTTTTGACTAGTCACCTCTTAGAGACATTAGATATAATGTTCCCTAAGTGACCAACCTTGCATGAACTGAACAAGACTCCTTTGAACATTTAACACTTTTCTAGTTTACATTTTTTACATTTTTTCATTTTACATTTTTGTATTTTTGCTACCTTCCATAACACAACTTGCATGCCTATGATACCTTTCTTTTTTTCATGACATTTTCTTTGTGGCTCCTTTTTAAAGTTATCAACAGGTGTAATTTTAATATGGTTGAGTGAGAAGCCCAAATAGTGGCATGACCTTTCCCCATAGCCACTTTTGTGTTTGTGAGTGCATACCAACTAGCATATGTATCTTACCTTTTGTGATTTCTCACCCCACAAATAGTTAGAAGTTTCATGGCCCTAGACTGAGTATAGTTGGGCCTTCTCACCTGGTGGACTGTCATATGTTATATTGTCCCAGAGTGAGTACACATTCTCTTTTTCAAACAATTATCCTAGATCTAATCCACAACTAGTTGGATTGACAATTGAAGCGTCATTTAATTATTTCATTTCAACACTTGTGTGCTCCTTTGTTCTTATGTCCATTTTTCCATGGGAACTCCATCTTAGGGACTTAATCATCCCTCTTAAACATTGTATTCCATCTTGCTAACATAAGTGCATTTGAATCCTCCTCTCTATGTTCATGGCTACTTTAGTGTGAATTTGAAGCAAGTTCATCCTCTCACTGAAGTGGAGGCTAAATGTGTTGTGAAAATATGGCCCCTTTTCATTTTCATGGCTTTTTAGGTCTTGTTTCATGGTGTTTGATATATTTTTTTTTCTGATTTTATTTTGTCACATGGCTTGAACATGCATATTTAGGTATTAGAATTCAAATAATGATGCCTTCTAAAGGTGTTCTGAAGTGTTGTAAGACATTTCGACATTCTTCTAGACTCTATTTATTACAATTTACCTAAAAATCACCTTTTTATTCATCAAGTCCTATTTTTAAGTGTTGTAAAGTTTTGTAACAAGATTTCACACTTTTCTAGGTACAAATTCAATATTTATCCCTTTCTCATGCTTTATTTGACCCCTTTATGACCTCATATTACTTAATTAAGTGTATTATTTAATATTATCCTAACAAATAACAATAAATACAACATATTTTCAAATCCTAGGTGGGACCCATTCGTCATGGATGGTGAATGAGTCCCCCTTGGCTCTAAATTCAAAAAATTTAAAATTTCCTTTTGGGTTTTTATTCAAAATCACTTGATGTTGGCTTGTGATGAGGTATGAATGGTTAAGACATAAGTGTGGATAAATATGTGATTTTCAACTCATTTTATATATCCTACAATTCTCCAACATCATGTACATTATATTCAATCATTCAAGAATTCTACAACATCAATTCAAGTAGTATTCAAGCACTTTGGAGAATCCATTGACATTGCTTCAGACTTGCATTATCAAGGGTTTGATAAGTTGATAGCTATTGCATGCTATTATTTTATCATTCTCTTTCCTTTCAATGTTTTATTAAGGGTTTGATTACCAAAAGTGGGGTTTGACCAAGGAAAACCCCTATTTGCTAACCCTCAACCATTTTTCCCTTATTCCATGTCTGTTTGCAGACCTAGGTATGCAAATTTGACATGCATTTTGGTGTTGAAGATTGGTTTACAATTCAACTAGGTGCTTCAAGTTAACTCAATTCTATTTCAAGCTTAGAGAAGGTTTTCTGCCCATTTCTTATGGAATTGACTTCAACAACCCGACATTCAATGATTTCCAAATCTAGTGTTGCAGAGTTGTCTCCTAATTTTTTAGAAATTTGGGAGAGGACTGATTCTCCACCTATGGTGAATGAGTCCCACCTTAGGAATGAAAATATGAATTTTGTCAAATTCTTGATCCTCACAGGTAGAAACTTGTTTCTGACACTTTTTCACCAAGAGGAGGACTAATTCACCACCCTGGGAAAACAAGTCCCACTGTGAAAAATTAGTGACTTCAATCAAAATCCACAACATTTTAGATTCATTAGATTTTGTCAAGGTGCACTCAAATTCATCTTGTTTCTCTCTGTTCTACATAATTTCTTCATTTAGTTCATTGTTGAGTATCACAATGTGTTTTCAAACATAACTTAAATCTCACTTTAGCATTCATATTTAATCATTTACATTAGTCAATTGCATTTAGTTTTCTTCATTTATATTAGACAACATTGCACAGAACATAATTTGAATGAATTAGTTTGCATTTTTAGCCCCACCTCTCTCCTTTTAGGTGAAAAACCCCAAAAGAGCTAGAAAGGTGCAAGTGAGCCAAAAATATATGGTTCATAAAGTTCTAATGACTTTTATCAATTGTATTTTCTAACATAAAAGTATCTTCTTTATAACTAGGAGAGATTCTAGGAGAAAAATGAATGGGATTTCATGATTGTCCATGATTTCATGTTCATGTTTTCTAAGATCTCATTCTTTTGTGTCATAACTTCTACCATAGTAGGCGAGATTTTAGGAGAGGGGAAAACATAAGGTTCATCACTCTTTGTGGTTATATTTTGTAAAGTAACTTCATCACAAATAGGGGAGCCATTGAGAGAAGGACTACTATGATTTTCATGTTTATGTATGATTGGGTGTTTTTGTTTGAATAGGTCTTTCCAAATGCTGGGGAAATCAAGAAGGAGACAGATAATGTTATCAATTTCAATCCATATGTCCTCCTTAGAAATGTGATTGTCATCATCATTCATTATTATATCCTCTTTTACTAAAACATTCTCATAAGTAGGGGAGGTTTTGGGAGATTATTGGAGACTAGGTAAAGTAGTGTTAATGATTTCATCGTCTCGTGTCATAATATCTTGCAAAGGGGGATAAGGATAAGGAAAATAAAGAATCTCATGATTCTCAATGATTGCATCTTCTTTCACCAAAATACCTTCATCACTAGTAGGAGAGGTATCAAGAGAAGAACAATTATGGTTTTCATGATTGGCTATGCTTGTATCTTCTTGTATACTATCATCCTCACCAATGGGAGATATAATAGGTTTTGAGATAGGAAATGTAATATTAAGGATTTTATCAATGGTTTCATCCACTTGCTCTAAGATGTTCTCATAACTATGGAAGATAGTAGAGAGATAACTAACATGCTTCTTAATGACCTCATAGTTCTGCTCTAAATTGAACTCATAAGAGGGGATGTTGTAATTATGTAATACATTTTTAACCATATCAAAACCACACCCCTTAAAAGGAAACATGCTACGATGAAAAGGAATCTATCTAAATTATGCAATATTTTTGAAATGTAAAAAAATGTCATACAAATATGAAATTTTTGACATTGAAATGATTTTTGAAATGCTTTAAAAAATGACCACTAAATGAATTATTTGACCTAGATAAATAAAATAGATGTTCCTGAAACTTTCTAAGCTAATGCAGTATAGACTAGAGGACCTTATCAGACTATCACAATCTCATACACAATACAGACCACAGACACATAGATTGACACAACACAAGTCAACAACTCTCCTTTATTAATTTATAATAGATTTCATAATTATATTCAGAAATTACATCTACAATGCAATTCCTTGTTACACTTCTCATTACTTCTACAAGCTACCTTGCCTCGTTGCCTCCTTCTACAAGCTCTTGGATACTCGTTACCACCTCTCCTATTTGGCTATCTCACTATCACTATATAGTGTTCCTTTCCTACATGTCATCCTAACCTCGTAAGTATTTCATTATCGTAGTACAATTTTGTTGTCCAATGGCCAACAAGATATCCTAGGTAGTTAGCTAGTGATCAATACCCATCATCCTTTTCATCCACTCAAAGAATTCACGTGCAACCTTCAAAAACCATCATCTCATTCTTGCAATTTCATTTGTCCAATATACTTACGTTGATTCACAACAAAGATGTGTAATCAACAACTATCATTTTTCCATTTGTCATATTTTAGTTTTCTCGACCATGACTCATCCACACTTTTTGATCCACCAATAACTACCACTAGCCTATCACAGGCTCCAAAAAGTTTGAAACCAACTTGCAAGGTTGTGAAGTTTGCTAACTCCCCAATTTCCAAACTTGCACTCCTCCCATGGCCCCATCACTGAGACAACAAATATCATCATGTCAATCACTTAGTCTCTTGTTGATGAATGCAACCCCATTTCACTTTTCTACCATCGGGTCATTTTTGGGACATAGAATAAGGTCCCATCGAAATGTTAGCCTCTATTGAAAACATACCTATTTCCAACTCCTAAAGATATATTGTCTTGTTCCTAGGACACGGGATGCTATCCTATCGATAAGTAATCCTCTCACTGATGTAACTAACACACTATTCACTCACTAAAATCATTGGTATGTCGGTGGGACTAGAAGAAATGTCTCATTGATACGACATACTCTTGCCGATGTAACTCCATTATGCCAATGCCATCATTTTGTCATTAGGATAGGAAAAAACCTCCTATTGATAAGCCAAAGTCTTTCCGACAAGGGAGCAATGCCGACAAAAGGCAGTTGGAGCATGATGCTCCCATATCAAACTCCCCAGATGATTAAAAATCATGTGCTCCTACACTTGGAGTCCATAATTCCATCTTTTTTTCTTCCTCTTACAACATCTTGCTAGAACTGTTGACGCCAAAATTTGACGAGGTAACAGTGCCTTATGGGAAACTCAGTTCAAGGGGGACCCTTTGCGCCGAACTGAGTGACCTCCGGGTTTTAAAGAAGCCGGCTTCTTCTATAATGGGTTTTTGGAAAGGGAAAAGGAAGTAGATATAATAAAGCAAATCTAAATCTAAGGTGATGCACCAAAGCTATCTGATAGGCATGATAAATCATAGACTTAAGGGCCTGAATGTTCTTGCTATGTTCCAAAACATCAAAAACTTAAAGCTATAGCATAAACAATTCATTTAATTGACATAAAAGTATCGCATACATTCTTACTGCTAAGAAGAGTCATTAAGACATGGTTTAGGTAAGCAAGTTTGTATTCAATGCATAGAAGTCCCTTCAAATGAAATGCTTAAGACAATAAGAAGCACAGTTTACAGTTTAAACAAAACATGAAAACAGAAAGGCCGAACAATAGGCACAGTCTGAAAGTTTCTTGTGAATAAACATGCAAAAGAGGCCTGGTGTCTCTTGCTAAAAACCAGTGTTCTTTCTAAAATCTTGGACCCCCTCTCTCCTTGATAGAGAGAGTATATATAGCTAGAGAGAAAAATTCCCACCGCTTTGGAAGCTGTAACAGAAAAGATTCCCAATCTCCTGCAATGATGCCTGAATCAGAACATTCCCAATGTCGTTATAACAGCAACCAGTTAGAACCTAGCATCTAGTTGATTGGTCGCAGGTTGCCCCTTGTAATGATGGTAGCGGTTCGAACCAAGCTTCGAGGCGACAAGTGCCATCTACCGCCTCAGAGAACTATGACGACCAGTGCCTGATAACACAATCCCGCTTTGCTAGCCCATAGCCTGCTTCGATGATCAGTGAAAGGCATGCGGCAGCACGTCACGGCCCGAATGAGAACTCCTCCTTTAGCTGCCGAAAGATTGTGAAGAAGTGACACGTGTTCAAAGGGTCAAACGCTATGCTGAGGTGGGGAGAAAGCTGTGTGAACTAGATCCGAAAGACGCTTGGTAGCGTTTCGGAGCCTGTTGCGCTTTACCTCCTTGCTGTATTGAAAAGGCTGCGAAATGCTGCAATGTGGCTGAAGGTAGGGCCCGCCATGAAATAAAGATGGCCAGCAGAAATGTTTCACAGCCGGTAGTTGCATATTTTATCCCCGCAAGGAAAGCTTGTGATACACCGCCACGTATCGAGGTGTGGGCCCCTCTGACAATCTTAGGAGTGCTGGACCATTGTGGAAGGCATAGCGACCCGAAGAGAATATAAAGCAACAAAATAAAAATCCCTGTGGGCGAGACACGTGGACGCCCAACGCAGCATTTCAGGACCCAAAAGGGAAGCCACTAGCCCAAGTTGCGAAGTGAGAAATGCACAAAGGGGAAGATCAAAAATCTGCCGGGAAGCCGAACAAACTTGGAGACGCACAGGCCGACACACGAATATCAACAAAAGGAACCTGAAGGGAGCTGTTGAATCTTTATTTTAACAGCTTTTGGCGACTATCAGGGGTGTTTCAGATAAGGAACGGAGAACCCAAAAACTCTTTGGTTCTGCAGACCAGAGCCTTCACCCATAGGGAAAACGGAATAATTAGAGTTTGGAAGAAGTCCTCACGACCGCAAAGGTGACCATTCACTTTAGGGCCGGCTGCCATGCTGCGCAAATTCTCTTGTGCTCCGCGAAGATCAATAGCTTCCTTGTGAGGCAGCACCTCTGGTAGGCCAGTGCCTGCTTGGATATGGAAAAGCAGCTGAGAGAGTGGATGAATGACAGCTTCGATATCTGCTGCGATTGGGGGGCTGCCGAATTCTTTGAATGCCTCCGGATCGTTCTCTTTCTGTTGAATAACCTCTGTAATCTGTGCAGCCGTGGCAATAGTGCCATCCTCAAGGAACGGAGACGGAAATCCCAATTTTCCCAAGTCAGAGAAACTTCCCCGAATATCGTCTAGCGCCTTGTTTAGAAAAGCCGCCGCTGCCTTAGTATGCTGGAAAGCGGAGTGGCAATGAATACATTTATTTGTCATTTGAGCAGCGGTGTCTCAATCTTCGATACCCACCTCGACAAGGATCTCGTCCGAGACAGAGTATAGCTTATTTAGCAAGTCCCTTGCCTCAGGAACCTTTTCTAGGATGAAACGAGGGAACTGCTCCATTGCGTCATGGGCTTCCTGGTTGAGTCTTAATGCCTTGTCAATGAACCGAAGGATAGGCTGCAGACCTAGGCAGAAGGTTTTTATTTTCTCCCAGTCAGAAATGTACAATTGCCTAATCAGTGGAATGATATCGGGCTGGGCAGGGGCAGGTAACACAGAGGTTTTTAGCGAAGAAATTTTTGCTTCCCTTGAAATCAGGGCCTCAGCCAATTCAGCCTTCTTCTTTTTCTCAGCCGCCAACTGCTCTGCATAGCTGTTCATTTCTTTATTCCAAGTTTGTTCAGCTCGGGAGTGGTTAGCCGATTACTCTTCTAACGAAGCTTTTGTCTCTCGGAGCTCACCTTCTAGCTTGGTATTCATCTCCCGGAGCTCCTCTTCCAGTTTAGTCTTCAGACCTTTGAATTCGGCCTCTTTCTCTTGCGCCTTTTGCTGATACTGTTCTTGTAGGCGCTCCACCTCCTCACCTTTCTCTGCCACCTTTTGATTATACTTGAGGCAGAAATGTTCAAGCTCCCCTTCCATCGACCATAGGCTCTGTTGCGATGCTTGGTTTTGGTCCTGCAATTCTTTTAATAAGACTGGGTCAGCTGCTTGGGTCTTACATAATTTAAGCCACGAAACTGTTTTCTCTCATTTTACATTTGTTAAGCCCTTTTGTCATTCGAGGCGATGTCACGCCCTCAAGGATTTTCCTTTGCCTCTAGAGAGCTCACCCTTTCCTTAGCTGCCTTGAGAACATTCATCCTTCTTCTTTAGCGGCAACGGTTTTGAGAGTCGAGTTACCACCTATTGTTTCTCCTCCGCGTTTTGACTTTATCTTATGGCCAGGCTACCTTCATGTCTATCCCGATAGCGTAGATCTCATAGTCCTCTGGTTGCATTTCTCCCTGAGGCTTATTTATCCTTGGGTACATAGTTGCAAATTTTAATTCTTGGCGGGCCTCGTCATACGAAGCCTGTACTCTCGGCTCGGCGGGGGCATTGTCATCCTTTGCCTTTCGTCGCCTCATTCTATTTGCGCGTGCTTCCTTTCCACAATCTATCTGTGCTATGAACTCAGCTGGTGATGAAACCAACCCACCTACGAAAGGGACACCAGAAGGCAGGGCATAGGGATAGGTGACTTTCATAGGTGCACGCATTTGCTTTTTCTGGAGGGTAACCGTTTGCGGGGACAAGTGTGGCACGTTCCACAGCCTGGCCTAAGGATTCTCAGCAGAGCTAAACATTTGCAGCGACTGAATTGGAGGTTCAGTTGTAAGGCCCATTGGCCGAGGGAACGGAGTTGCTATCTGTGTATCGGCCTGTTGCGATGGGAAGGGATCTGTAAGCATCTCGGAAAAAGAGTGGGGGCCAATAGGAGGAATATTTTCTGAAAGCGAGGTGAGGAAAGTCTGGGCAGTAGCAGCAGGCGTAAGCATGCTCGGAGGAGTAATTATAAATGGTTGGGCTTGTGAATACTGGGCAAATCCAACGGAAAAGGTTGGACCAGAAGCAGAGGGTGGAGGGCTCGGACTAATGGCAGGAGTTGCAGATAGAGCAGGGGTGGATGCGAAAGAATGAGATGTAAGAGAGGAAGGAACGAAAAGTACCTGCTGACTAGTCAACGGTGGCTCTGGGATCGTTCGGGACTCGCCAGTAAACTCCGACATTTGACTAGTATCGGGTGCTTCTCCTCCGACGGGTTCATGTGAAACCGACCCGATAACATTTTCAGTACGTTGCCTTTTCGCGGGCGGACGCTCACTAGCTTCGGCAGTCGGACCCTTTTGCTGAGGTGTTAGTCTGACTGGTTTAACGGCCCATGTGTGTGTAAGCGAGCCCTTTGATATGTTAAAGCGCACATTAGTGCCCACATAGGCGGCGTGCTCGGAGGCATCGCCTCCCTGCGTTGATACTGCCGTTTCTTCCTCCTGCCCCTCAAATCCCTCTGCTTCGCTTCTGTTAGTACTAGAGATCAGGCTGGGATGGCCCTCATCCCACCATCTTTCAAATTTCTGATCCTCCTTCACTTGATTATAAGGAGCCCTCAACTGTGTTGTTTCCTGACGGTACCTCTAGAAAGCTCTTATTTTTTCGTCGCCCCATTCCTCGTCCACTTTCAATTTGTTATACATGGTGTGCTCCATCAGAAGGTTGTCCCTAGCCATAGCCACTGGAAAGTAGAACTTGTGCCATGGGCCCCTGGTATCCAACGTAGGGACTTGTGCTAACTCAACAAAATTTTCATCTTTATGAGTCTGGCAATTACGCCGCTTCTCCCAGTATGGTCGGGGAACATGTGTAACATTCATGTGTGGCTCGGGTAGATCATTGAAAGGGTTGTAATCCCACTTATCGTTTACTAGTACCAACCCTAGCTGTGCCAGTTTGTGCTCTAGCAACTCGTGCGATTGCTTTTTAACAAGCGTTATTGATTTGAAACTCTTCGGGCAAGTGAAGAATCCCTTCTTTTTGACACTATCACGGCTATAGAACATGAAATCAACGATGCACACCTGCCGAAAAACCTCCAGCGCGAGCACTCTATCGATGACGCAGGCCGAGAGCAGGAAAGGCTTACCAATAAAGCCCCGCATTCGAAGGATTGTGAAATCCTTGCCCAAGAACCAGTCACAAGCGGGGTTGTAGCTTTGCAGAAATCCAGTCTACTCAGTGTTAAGCTGGACAATATCACCTTCTCCGATCAAATCATTCAGGACCGGGGCTATGAAATAGTCCGCGAAGGCATAATAGTCATATGTTGCGGAAAGGTAGGGTGTCCATGTAGACACCGGCTTTCTTTTGTTCTGCTCATCAAAAATTGATAGAGGGACAAACCGGGCAAAGAAATCCGGATTCTGGTGCAGGAACATGTGGACCAGGTAGAAAAGAAATTGAAATTTCTTCTCTACCTGATAATTCTCTATTTGCTGTATCATTTCTTCAACCATGAACTGAGCAAAATCATACCAGAAATGTTCACACTATTTGCGAAACTGCATCGCAGGGCCTAGCTGAAAAGCCTCAATCTTTTCATCGGAGTCTCGGCCGCAAATAAATGCCAGCATGGAGATGGGGTCCTGGAGGTCATCGCGGAATGAACCACATGATAATGGGATACTCGGTGCCTTAGCGGAGGCAACACCCTTCTTATTAGTTTCTTCTAGCAAGAACTCGGAGCTAGTTTTCATCTTTTTCCATATTTTTTCTCCCTTTGCTTGGGCGGAAATGCTCGATATTCTCTTTTCTCCTTTTGGGATCAGGGATACATAACATATGCCAGATGGCCTCTGGGTTGATCTGAACCCTTAAATTGCGACCTTCAATGCAGTGGGTATCTGGGTTGTAGCGTTGAACAGCCGCGTCAACCACCTCCGGGCAATAGTGCACCAGTGGGACCATGTATTGTGGAAGATCGCTAAGCCAGACTCTGTTTGTCATGGCTTGGTCTGCCTTTGATGCTGATAACCTTGCATAAGCTGCCTCTCTGAGAGATTTAGGGTTCTTGGCAAGCTTTGGGTCGTAGATATTAGCCCACTTTTCCATAACCTTTTTCGGGTTATTCCACTCTTTCGGTCTCTCTAGCTCCTCTGTGTTTGCTCTTCTTGTCTTCGCGGGTATACCTGGAGTTGCATATGCTACATCGTCAAACACGTATACCTCATCCGAGGAACGAATAGCCATAAACAGGTCCTGGCTGATCTCTTCTTGTATCGGCTGAGCTGAAGATTCTGACATCTTCCTTTCGTTGCAGAACTTGTAAGCTTCTTCGCTTGTGAATACACTGCGCTGGATATACAAACAGAAAACACTTTGCACCCTCCTTAGCTTTTGTGAAAATACTTTGAAAAACCAAGCGTTTTCATGCAATAATAGAAACTTTCCAAAGGTGGTAGGCGAAAGCAGGCCTTTTGCATTTAATTCGGCATGTATCGTTAACTTGACAACTTCGTGCAAGACAAACTGATTGCTACTCCGAGGCGGCCGGATTTCATCATTGCTTTCAAAAGCTCATGTGATATGCCCTGATCTCCTTGGAAAATGAGCCTGCAACTGGCTTTCTCACCTTGCGTTAGCATGTACCGGCATTTAATATCTAGCCGGAATGATTACGCCAAGCAAACGATCATGGCCTGAAAAGATACGAGGATCGCCTTGGGTTCCGGGATGCGTTTGAGATATGACACAATTGCATACGGCCATACGTCCCTTCACCAACAAGTGCCACCTTTTTAATGCTTACTTAATTAACTCCATTTAATTAAGCATGCCTAGAGCCGTGCTATCGTGCATGTATCAGCCCAAAACGTAAGCAAACACAGACTCGGCCTTTGAGATTGCAGCCAGTATACATCACGTTTCTTACAGGCGGATTGGCATATGTCTTGTCAATTTTTCTATAAATAGCCCAATGGAAAGCAAGCAAACATACTTAGCTTTTTGGAGTGATAGGTCAGTAGCAGATTGCTTTGCAAGTCTTTTCATAGGTTAGGTGGTGAGCCGACTCGGCGTTATTTCAGCAGTCTTAGGGATAGTGTCAGGGGAAATGGATACCCCAATTCATCTTACCTCATTCAAATCACAGACGGCGTTTGTAGGCGAGATCTCTACCAGAAGGCTCAAAAGAATGACGAAGAACAAGCACTCTCTTGCTCTGGTAGCCATGAAGTGGGTCCTAGGCAAGGACTGCATTGAATATGAAGACAAGCATAGGGTGAACACCGACGTGTGTTCACACTTTGTAGCATCCATGCTGGACATTTGCGTCCCCCAGCCTTTTATCTTGAAGCTGGTCAAGGAGATCTTCCCGAAGAAGTACCGGAACGGGCTTGGCGAGGTTGTCACACACGCCGCGTATGGGATAGGTCTGCCATCAGCCAGCGACCTACGTCGCTATATTGAAGAAGAAGCTGTTGTGGCTTGGCTACCATTTCTTAGCGGATTCCGCCTGCAGACCCATGGCCAGCATCAGCAAAGGGTTACCCAAGCCCTACACTTCCTGTTCAGGAGCTACAACGTGATACCCTTCTACGACGTAGAATGGTATACCGACTTCAGGGACCTGGTGTATCCACCACCGACTACGGCCTTGTTGAATGATGCTGCCAGTGCTGCCGAGGAGCCTGTGGACGAGGAAGAGGTGAACATTGCGGTGAATGCGTCGGTTGCTGCCAGCCATTCATATGGATAGATAAACCCCTTGCCTTCCTGCCTGTTGATATAACATACTTGCTTTAGATAAGCCTGATAAAAGGCCGCTGTATATATAGTATGTTCTAATACTTGTACATTTTGAAAAATTGGCATTCATGCCATTTTGTAACCCAGGAACATATATATATAAATATATACGTCTCTCTTTTTAAAAGAAAACTATGCTCCCTTTGCTTCTGTGTTTAATTTTTTTGGGTTTGCAAATCTTTCGTGCTTTTTCTCCGTTTATGAGTATATTTTGTACTTAAGAAATTCTGGTGTTTTACCCGCTAATGACGATGAGCAAATGCGCAACAAGACAACTGACCAGCAAAAGAATAGGCCAAAAACAGGAAAGGAAATAAAAGCGTTATTTACAATTGTACAGGGTAGAGCATTTTGCTTAATGGAATAACTTCAGATGAATCCCATTGACGGGGATTCCTAACGGCTCCTGTTCCATGTTTTCCAGCTCAAAAGCATTGTGTTGCATGCACCGAATGATTTTGAAGGGTCCCTCCCATAGGCTATCAAACTTACCGTGCTGACCTGGCTTTGCGGCCCTGCTGTCATATTTTAGCACTAAGTCTCCACTTTTTAGGCCTTGGTCAAAAGCCTTTTTGTCAAACCACCATTTGACCACCTGTTGACGGTTTGTCATCGCTATTAGGGAATTCTCCCTTTTTTCTTGTACTTCCAGTAGTTCGGCAAGCCGAACCTCCATGGCATCATTTAGTTCTATCTCAAGAGATTTCAATAACTGTATCGCCGGGATCTCCATAGAGATAGGTAACAACGCTTCTTTCTCATATACTAGCTCATAGGGCGAAGCCTTGAGGACTTGTTTAGGAGTTATGCGGTTAGCCCAGAGTGCTTTTCAGAGATTTTTATGCCATTCCCTTTGGTGTTCTGAGCCAACCTTTTTGAGGAGTCAGACTAAACTTTTGTTTGTCGACTTGGCTAGGCCATTTCCCTGTGGATAATAGTTTGATGATGTTTTAAGGAATATGTCATTTTTTAATGCAAAGTGACATACCTTTGTGCCTACAAATGCTCTAGCATTGTCCGAAATGATTGTCTTCGGAGGGCCGAACCTTGTCACCAGAGCCTCGAGGAAGTCCACAATCTCTGCTTCTGTCACCTCCTTAAGGGGAATAGCCTCCGCCCACCTTGTGAAGTAGTCTGTAGCAGTCAGAATCCATTTATGTCTGGCACTAGAAACCGGGTTGATCATTCCGATAAAGTCCAGGCCCCATTGCGCAAATGGCTCATCCGCCACAATAGGTTTGAGGGGCATTGCTGAATTCTTCCTTCTGTCGGAGAAGAACTGACATTTTTTACAAGTTTTTACCAGAGAGTAGGAATCATTGAAAAGTGTAGGCCAGTAATATCCAGCCCGTAGGACCTTGATGGCGGTAGTTTTAGCAGAGAAATGTTCACCTTCGTCGCTATTGTGAAATGCGTCGAGGATCCTCTGCGCCTCCCCTGAAGTAACGCATCGTAGGAGCACACCATTAAAATTCCTTTTGAAAAGAACTCCTTCTATCAGCATGTATCCGCAATTCTGAAGGCGGTAATACCTTCTTTTTTGGGATGAGAGCCCTGGCGGATACTTTCCGGTTCGCATGAAGTTCGTTCTATCTTTCAGCCAATCATCCTCCGATCCCGATCCATTTATCAGGACAAGCTCTGGCTGTTCCTCTTTAGCAGGCATCTCCTCATCCCGTGCCATATACTCACACAGTCCTCTACCTTTGACAGTCTTGGTAGGCCTGACCTCGATGTCATACTCTAGGATCTTGGTGATCCAACTAGCCCTTTTTTCTGTGATCTCTCCCTCCATGATGTATTCCCGCACACTAGAATGTGCGACATATACCAGAACTTTGTTGCAGGAAATTAGATGGCGAAACTTTTTAAGTCCCTTTACTATTGCGAAAGCCTGTCTTTCAACGAAGTTATAATTCGCCTCATAATCCTTTAAGGTTCGAGAATAGAACGCAACTGGATGCTCTCCCTTTCCTTCTCTATCCTTTTGAGTCAGAACAGTAGCGATACTGGACTTACTACTGAAGGCATACATTATAAAATCTTTGTGTTGATCTGGATTGATTAACACCGGGGCTGAGGAGATCGCTTCCTTGACCTTTTCAAATGCCCCCTGAGCCTCTGTTGTCCACTTGAAAGCTTGATCCTTTCTCAGCATTAGGGTGATCAACCTAATTATTCCCGCAAAATCAGAAATAAATTTGCTGACGAAATTTACTTTGCCCAGAAAAGACTGGACACCTTTCTTATTTACTGGAAGGGGAAGCTCCCTTATAGCCCTTACTCGTTCGAGGTCAATAGAAATACCTTCCTTAGACACAACATGCCCTAAGAGTTTACCCTGAGGTACTCTGAATACACATTTCTTTGGATTTAGGGAAATCCCGAACTCCTAGCACTTTTCAAAAACCAACTCCAGATGATCGAAATGATCATCTTTAGATTTAGAAAACACAGTAAGGTCATCCAAATAGATTAGGATAAACTTATTGATCAGTTCACTAAATGCGACGTCCATAGCTCTCTGGAAAGTTGCCCCTGCATTAGATAAACCGAAAGGAATTTTAGCATATGAAAATGTTCCCCACTTGGTGGTGAACGTAGTCTTGTGCTGATCTTCTTCTTTTACTCGAATCTGGTTATAGCCAGAGAAGCCATCCAACAGAGAGAACATTTCTGATCCTGCGACAGTTTGGAGGATTGATTCCATAGAAGGCAACGGATAGTGGTCTTTTAGAGATGCTCTGTTCAGGTCTCGGAAATCCACGCATAAGCGGATATCACCATTCTTCTTTCGGACTGGCACCAGGTTTGATACCCAAGTACTATGTTTGATTGGGAAGACAATGCGTGACTCAATGAGCTTGGTTAGCTCTTGTGCCATCAAGGCTTCAACTTTAGGGTTGACTGGCCGCTGCTTTTGTCGGACTGGTTTCGCACCTTCTGTTAGTTCAATAGTATGTTGGATGATGCCAAGATCATAACCTTCCAGATCATCGTAAGACCAGGCCACAACTCCATATTTTCCGCAGAAACCGATAAGTCTCTCTCTTTCTTGCTGTGAGACATCTTTTCCGACTCTAAGATTTTTGCCATCAGAAACCCGAAGATTTTCATAATTGCTTTTGTCTACCACGAATTTTCGTTTATCATTTCGGGTGTCACTACAATTGAAATTTTTTTCAAGAGTAACCAATCCTTTCAGAAGCTTATTTGACTTTAGCTGCATAATTTGTCCTTTGTAGGCCTCGACGATCTTTGGTTGGAGTTGATCAGCAAATTCCCCTGAGTGTTGAATAAACGAGGCGATGTGTTCATCGCTCTCAAAGACTTTCCAACTTTGGTCATTGTCGGGTATTGCTGGTCGAACAAGCACTCGCACTGAATATTTGTTCCGAAGCAAGTCGGAGACAAGATCAAACTGAGCACCGATTACCGCCATGCGATCTGCATCGCCATTCTGTGCTCGGGGAATGGTCAGGATGTTGAAGGCTTCAAAAATTTCTACAAGGTCCCAGATTCAATGCTGATAGGATCTCATGCGGATATTCTTTGCTGCAGAAATTCCTCGGACCTGATTAACTACCAGTTCGGAATCTCCGAACACAATCAATTGCTTGATACCCATTCGTTCCGCTAGGCTTAGGCCTTGGACTAGCCCTTCATATTCAGCCTCGTTATTTGAACAGGCGAATTGGAATCGGAAAGACCTCAACAACTTTTCATTCTGTGGGGATATTAGACATACCCCTGCTCCAGCTCCAACTTTGCTTCTTGCTCCGTCAAAATACAATGTCCACAGCTCACTTGCTTGGTCATTGTCGGGTTCTTTGACGACCTTTGGAAGAACTTGGTCTTCATCATAAATCACATATTTGCCTAATCTGGTAGCATGATAATTTATGAAAGGATCATTGTTTATATGTTCACTCAACAGAGCATCTTCCTTATCGCTTCGGTCTCCGCTCACTTTCTCCTCTTCTAGCAGTTCGACATTGTACATGTCCTGCTTAGTGATGGAGGTATGTGCGGCTTCAAAGTTAATCAGGGCCTCATTCGCCACATGTTCGGAATGCAGAGCCTCCGATTCTATCTTCATCTTTGCGCCATGTTTGGTCCTAAGTATTAGATGTGACCAATCTAAAGACAAATATCCGCCCACCTTCGAAGTAAACTCTCGAGAAAGACAAAGACCAAACATTGGTGGAACATCTATGATCACTGTATCTTGCAGGACCGTGATACTTGGACAGGAAAATAGAGTTAGCGGAAGTGCTTTGATGACACCCACCGTATCTACCTTATTTCCATCTAGCTACATCACCCCTTTCTTCATAGGTTCGTAGCTGAGTCCCAAGGCTTCGGCTATCAGTTTTGGCATAACTGTTGTACTAGTGCCAGAATCAATCATAGGGTTGTGTAATAGCTTTTCCCCTACAATGAGGGTCAAGAAGAAGGGTTGAGGTTTTGGCCTACCTCCGCCTTCCGTATGGGATTCCTTTGCTTTGTCTGTAACAACCTTAGCCCGTGGCATTTGATAAACTGCCTCGGTACTGGCCGAAGGCTCGGTTAGTGCTGGGTCCATCTATTGCTGAAGTGCCTTTTGGAGTATAGTTTTCTGTTCCGGGATAGCTAGAATGTCCCATAAAGACACATTAGCAGGTGATTTCTTCAACTGCTCCACCACATTAAAAGGTGAGGAGCTCAGAGATTTCTGCTCCTTTGCTTTTGTTATAATGATTTCCTTCCGCGGTTGAGAAGACAAAGAGATGGTCGGTGCACTAGGAATTTGATCCGAAACGTCTTTGCATTGCGGGTTGTCCGAAAGCGAGACAACGGGCTCACCGGTGTATCTCCTCTTGGAGCGTGTGTTATAGTCGGACTGTACCCGCGGCATTTCGGCTGTGGGCGAGTCATTTGCAAACACCATTTCCTCGTCTTCCATCCATGAGAATACTGCATGATTAGGAACAATATCAGACTCTTGCTCTAAGGACATTCCCTGTATTTGTGCGGTAAGGACCGCGTCCTCCATTGCCGAGGTGTATATGTATTCTCCATTCTTTGTCGCAACACCTTGACTACGTTGCTCTGCTATCCTTTGTTGTAAGTTGCCACGTGGACAATTTCGGGGCATATGTGCATCATCGCAAGGGAAGCACCATGGATTGATGTCATCAATAAGATTGTTCTGTCCCGCGGTCAATTCTCTACTAGAACTTGGCGACGCACCTGCCAGCGGTGTAGGCACTAGAACGATTTGGTTTATAGCCGCCGCTGGTGAATTAGTGCGAGGCACATTCTGATATTGATTTTGATGATAGGTAGGCCGCCCACCTTGATAGTTCTGATATGCAGGTCGTGGAGGAATTGCTTGGTTCCGCTTGAGAGTTGTTATATCGTTCGCCATAGTTTGCAACATCTCCTTGAGGTCACCCATCTCATCTTTTGGAGGACCCGATGTAGAGGCCAAATTTTCAGGAGCAGCTGTATATGAATACACTGACTGGGGAGTCGCTGGCGCACTGGTCGACGCAACCTCTTGTGCTACGTCCGATATCTTAGGAAATATCAGCATAACAGGTCGAGGAGGCAATTTCCCATAGTTTATCAAGTGATTCTCTGCTTTGATAGCGGTGGCATATGCATCTGGTAAAGTGGCTCCTCCCAAAGACTTGATCATCATAGAAATGTCAAGATTGATGGACTTCAGATAAAACATGAACGCCAATTCCGGAGTCGGGCGGATAGTTACAGGAATCCTCCACCAACTTGAGTGAAATCAGGCATTGAAGTCCGTCAGAGCCTCCTAGGGTGCTCGTTTGATGACGGATAGCTGATAATATAGCGAAGAACGATCTCCATCATTTGAAAACCTCTCATAGAATGGATCTCCGAGGTCATCCCAAGTGCGAATGCTGTTAGGAGTCAATGTTCGGTACCAATCCAGAGCTTTGCCTTTGAAAGACACAGCAAGGAGCCTCAGGGCTACATTCTGCGCTGTGATACCGTGTACTAGACATATATCCGCTACATCCTACAAATGCTCTACTGGAGTTTTTGTGTTATCTCCGGAGAATTTAGGAAGAGCTTTCAGGGCCAAAACCGGGATAGCGCCCCAGACGGCAGGCGCTACCGGAGCTACCAGGGGACTTCCAGCATCCCATGCCACATAATTTTTGTTCGCGGCCGGCAACATGGTGAGAGGAAAGGGTGGTGGGAATGGAACTGTTGCTAACTGATTTGCGGCTTGTACTGTCCCTAATGGAGGCACTAGTAAACCTGGGTTATTTTCAGTCTGGGATCTAGTTACAGGCCGATGGCTCATACACCCTTCTTTAAGACAATTTCATTAGTTTGGGTCCCACCGGGAGTGCCAGAAAAAGAGTAAAACTGTTGACGCCAAAATTTGATGAGGTAACAGTGCCTTATGGGAAACTCAGTTCAAGGGGGACCCTTTGCGCCGAATTGAGTGACCTCTGGGTTTTAAAAAAGCCGGCTTCTTCTATAATGGGTTTTTGGAAAGGGAAAAGGAAGCAGATATAATAAAGCAAATTTAAATCTAAGGCGATGCGCTAAAGATTTCTGATAGGCACGATAAATCATAGACTTGAGGTCCTGAATGTTATTGCTATGTTCCAAAACATCAGAAACTTAAAGCTATAGCATAAACAATTCATTTAATTGACATAAAAGTATCGCATACATTCTCACTGCTAAGAAGAGTCATTAAGACATGGTTTAGGTAAGCAAGTTTGTATTCAATGCATAGAAGTCCCTTCAAATGAAATGCTTAAGACCATAAGGAGCACAGTTTACAGTTTAAACAAAACATGAAAACAGAAAGGCTGAACAATAGGCACAGTCTGAAAGTTTC
The DNA here is from genome assembly GCA_007258455.2 of Sequoia sempervirens. NCBI lineage: Eukaryota > Viridiplantae > Streptophyta > Pinopsida > Cupressales > Cupressaceae > Sequoia > Sequoia sempervirens. The sequence continues at coordinate 38,892 of VDFB02065496.1, forward strand.
TTGTGAATAAACATGCAAAAGAGGCCTGGTGTCTCTTGCTAAAAACCAGTATTCTTTCTAAAATCTTGGACCCTTGTCTTCTTGATAGAGAGAGTATATATAGCTGGAGAGAAAAAATTCCCACCGCTTTGGAAGCTGTAACAGAAAAGATTCCCAATCTCCTGCAATGATGCCCGAATCAGAACATTCCCAATGTCGTTATAATAGCAATCAGTTAGAACCTAGCATCTAGTTGATTGGTTGCAGGCGTGCCCTTTGTAATGATGGTAGCGGTTCGAACCAAGCCTTGAGGCGACAAGTGCCATCTACCGCCTCAGAGAACTATGACGACCAGCGCCTGATAACACAAACCCGCTTTGCCAGCCCACAACCTGCTTCAATGATCAGTGACTGGCATGCGGCAGCACGTCGCGGCCCGAATGAGAACTCCTCCTTTAGCTGCCGAAAGATTGCGAAGAAGCGACACGTGTTCGAAGGGTCAAATGCTATGCTGAGGTGGGAGGAAGCTGTGTGAACTAGATCCGAAAGATGCTTGGCAGCGTTTCGGAGCCTACTGTGTTTTATCTCCTTATTATATTGAAAAGGCTGCGAAATTCTGCCATGTGGCTGAAGGTAGGGCCCGCCGTGAAATAGAGAAGGCCAGTAGAAATGTTTCGCAGTCGGCAGCTGCATATTTTATCCTCGCAAGGAAAGCTTGCGATACGCCGCCACGTATCGAGATGTGGGCCCCTCTGACAATCTTAGGAGTGCTGGACCGTTGTGGAAGGCATAGCGACTCGAAGAAAATATAAAGCAACAAAATAAGAATCCCCGCGGGTGAGACACGTGGATGCCTAGTGCAACACTTCAGGACCTGAAAGGGAAGCCGCTAGCCCAAGTTGCGAAGTGAAAAATGCGCAAGGGGGAAGATCAAAATCTGCCGGGAAGCCGAACAACTTGGAGACGCACAGGCTGGCACACGAATATCAACAAAAGGAACCCGAAGGGAGCTGTTGAATCTTATTTTAACAATTCCATTGGGAAAGGATCTTGATTAGTGGATAAGGCCATTGCAAGAAGGGTGATGTTGACATCTATTGTACATCAAGATATATCAAGAAAAAGAAGAATGTTTGCACTTTCAACTGAAATTGGTTATAGTAGAACCACATTGATAAAATATGAGAAAAAAAGAAAGTTTTTAGATGAGAGTTTATAAGGCAATTGGGAAATTATGTGTAGAGCTCCCCGTTTTCATAGGATTGAAGATGTTGTTAGGAACTTGGTCTTAGGTTTTTGACATGATCAAACTCGTCCATCATCAAATACTAGAGATGTTATGAGACACAGGATTGGACCTAGTATTTATGAAAATCATATCAAACATTGGCTAGACATAACACAATTTGAGATGTATATGAACTTTTGTAATACATATCCTCATATAAAGATTGGGAAAACAATGTTTCAAAGGTTAAAGCCATATTATGTGAAGATAAACAAGTTTTTTGAAACTTGTTGTCATTATCATATTGAATTTGATCTCTACTATCAAGTGTTTCAAAGATGAGAGAAGAAAGATGTGGGTTTCAAAATGCACCTCCTAAATAGGAAAGTTTGTTCATAAAGTCTATATTATGTGATCATGAAAATGGACCTCAAATAAACTGCATAAAAGGAATTTGTGAGACATGTGGAAATTTGGCTAAATTTCCTTCAAGAATTGAGGATACTAACCTAACAAAGACAGTAAATTGCAAGAGGTAAGTACTATTTTTAGAGAGTTTATTTGTTTCAATTTCTCATAGATCATTATTTGGATTCTCTTTGATGTAATTTTTCATTGATCAAGTGTGGTTTATTAGTTATTCACATATTTTATTGACATAGGTACAAGTATGTAAAGTTGCAAACAAATTTTGGGAAAGAATCCACAAGGTTGAACTATGTAGAAGAGGAGATTCCCATTGGAAAATTTATGGAAGATTTTCAAAAATTGATACCACCATACATACATCATTCCTTTTTTGCTAAGTGGCAAGCACACCAATTCCAAACATTGAGAGATACTTTCCCATGTGGAACAGTTCTATCAGTAGTTGACTTTGCAGAAAATTACTCCTTTGTACATCAAAAGGAGATTCAATCAGAGTATTACTTTTCAAAGCAGATCATTATTATGGTTCATGTGTGTTATCGACATGCACAATCAGAATTGGATGGTGTTGAGAATACAGATGAAGAATGAGCCATTAAGAAAGAATATCACTTTTATATTAGTGATGATAAAGAGCATGACACAATTTTTGTCCAACATTTCTTTACAATATTTTTTGAGAATTTGAGAAGCGAGGGGGTGTAAAATTTGAAAATCATTTTAATGAATTAGGATGGATTAATGTGACACAATTCAAATCTTCACGGCCATTCTATGCACTTTGTAGATATCATAAAATCTACAAAATACCACATGTTGGAGTTTTTAAGAGTGGGCATGGAAAGGGTGAGCATGATGGAAGCGAGGAGCTTGCATCAAATGAGCTTTAAGAAAGCATCAAATGAGTTATCAAAAGATTGTCTAGACAATGCACATGATGTTGTTGATTGGTGCAAGAGCACTTTTTACATCAAAATGTAGTGCGGCACATCTTCAAGAACAAATGAGCCTTACATTTCATAAGTGTTTTTGGGAGATATGGGTATGTATAAAATTACATTAAAATCAGAAATTTGAATTTATTTATATTTAAAAATATATATATATATATATATATTTTCACATAGGATTTTGTTGTACATATGTATCTAGGTGTGGATAGAAGAAGATGGAGTGCATGGATGCAAGAGGGTAGAAAAACAAGATCTTTACATTGTGTTGGGATTCGGATAGTCACCATGGATGGATATTAGACACAAGGGATTACTCTTGTTTTTGCACTGAGTGCATTGAGGGAAACTATGATTATGCATGCAACAATCAAGAACTTGGATATGTTGGTAAATGGGATACGGTGCCACTAGTTGTTTTGGAAACATATAATGAAAACGAGGAAGAAAGATTTGAAGATATTCCTTTGATTTCAATTGATTATGACCATATTTCAGGATTGGTTAGAAAAGGTACAGATGTGTAAGTTTTCAATAATTTAAATAATATATATATCTAGTTAATGATCTTTAGAGACATTTCTAATTTTTTAAGAATTTTTTTGTGTAAATTTGGTGTACAGGAGATGTTTTTGCAGTCATAGCAGAGCTTGGAAACATCGAAGGTGTTAGCTATTATTTATTGCATTGCACAGAAGAGAGGAATAAGCTAACATAACTTGAAACAAGTGATGGAATGTCATTTCCCACAGGTGAGTTTGAATTTAAAATTTTATATACATTGTATTCACATGTGCACATTACATTATAAACATTAAATATATATTGTGCAAACCTTGAGCACGAAAATGT
>VDFB02065497.1:0-20331 GCA_007258455.2 Sequoia sempervirens
CTAACTACCAAGGTTTGACAACATCCTTTCTTTATTCATATGAAGACAAATTCTTCTCCCCTAATTTTATTTTTTCCCAATTATTTCTTCTTTATTCTACACACATAGATACATAAGAGAGTCTACCTATATCATTTTTCTATGCTTAATCACCTACAACATGGTATAAAGATGATTTTTTTCTTTTTTTCTTCTCCAATCCCTTGAAATATTTATTCAATGTGTCTTGCTTGTAAAATTGTAACTTCCTTTGCACCAAGGCTTGATTCATTGCCTTTATAGACACCAAGTGACCAAAACCTAAACTAGGTTTTCCCTCCCTAGAATTATTAACTTGGCTAATATTCACTTTGACCATACTAGTCCTAATGTGGCTAATGGCCCTAGTGTATCCTCTCTTGATTCCTCTACTTTTGAAGGCTCTCCTACCTCATCTAAGAACAACTCTTTTCCCCATTTGGAGGTTCCCTATAAGTGTACTAAAAAAAGAATTATCGCAAGAAAAAACCCAAAACCTAACTCTATCCCCCTAAAACAAGATCATACTATCACATACTTTAGGAACCCACTTGGGGTGAGTAAGGACATAACTAATGAAATAAAAAATAAAGTTAAAGTTTTATTGGTGGCCACTCATGTCTGTAAGTCCTTGGCCTCTAGGGAAAAAACCCTTGTGCCTCAAACTAATAGTGGGTGTAGTGGATCTATTGAGTTATCCTACAAAGTTATCAAAGTGGAAGAGGTGGTTAACCTTCAAAATTATGTCATAAGAGAGTTCATGGAGTAGATAAATTTCATGACCAAAAATCCCAAGGGTTACAAAGCCCCCAAAATATCTTATAAGGATAGTGATATTGTTATTTTGGATAATCTTGATGCCATATCTTTTGGTAGAAAGGGTTGTTAGAGCTTGAAGGATAAGCTTAAATTGCATACATATAAGAAACATGAAGATATATCCAGGAACCTAGAAGAGATAGTGTCCTTCACTAAGAACACTATAAAAACTAGGCTATTAGTCTATTTATTATGCAAAATAAAATCCATAAAAGAAGACTCCAAAATACTAAGGGTGGTTCCATCATTGCTAAAGGTCCTATTAGGAAGATGTATGTTAGGACTATTAAGGTTGTTAAGGATGAATGTTTTGTTTTGGAAGGTAAAACTATTGAATCCTTCTTTGATGACCAAGTCAACTTCTTGCCCAATGAGTGGAAATTTGCCTTTGGTTTGAAGATGCTAACTAAGCAAGACTAGCTTCCCTCTTTTATGTGCTTACTTTTTTCTCGCATATTCCTTTGCTATTATTATTTTTCTCATATGTTCCTACTCTATTTTTTGTTTTTATTCTTTGGTGATTCCCCCACATCTCATTAGGCTCATTTTTGGGCTTCATGGCTACTTTTTTATAAAAGGGAGAGGCCTCTTTCAAAACCTCATTATCATAATAAAAAATAAAAGCTAGAATATAAACTTGTATATTGAACTACATAATTTGGTCAATGAAAAATTGAATAAATTTGATATTAATTGGTAAGAAAATTTGGTACAAATTTGATGAAATTTTATTGTTTATTTTTCCATAAAATTACAAATTGAACTAAATTTGATCAATATGAAATTAGATGAATTTGAGTCAATAAAAAATTAGTAAATTTGATATCAAATTTAATAAAAAAATTATTTAAATTTCATATAAAATAACAAATTGATTTAGATTTGATCAATGTGAAATAAGATAAATTTAATATGAATAAGATAAATAGAAATTTGAATAACATGATGTGTTAAACATTCTCCATAGTCATAGGAATGCCTACTATCAACAAGTAATTTTTTTGGTGTTAGAATCCCACCTTTTTGTGAGAGTTAAGTTATCATGTAGGTATCATAAAATAGTGGAGGTAGATGAACCAAATGTCTAACACCCACAATCTCTAATAGTTCACAATTTATATCTACAAGTGCTAAGGACCTCATACTCTCAATCTACTTATTTACGACCACTCATGAACTTTTGAGTTGTTCTATACCCATAAAGGAAAACAAAATAATTGATATTCAATACTAGAGTATACAAATAACTAAAAAATAGCCATAATTAATGAATATATAGTCATAAATTTGGGTTCAGTTTTATGGGTTAGTTCAAACTCATAGATGAAAACTCATGGAGATAGTCTATTCTCATGGGAAAAAATATTACGATGATTTAATCTTGTCAGTTGTAATATACAATGAAAAATATTTATACACTATTTTCAAAAATTCTATATCATTATTTTACAAAACTAAAAAAGATTGAGTTAAAAGATGACTTACCACCTCTGGACACTCACCTAACTTGGTAGATGCACACACTCTATCCACTCCAATAATTGTATATCTTTGTTTATGTACCATGGGGATTGCCAGCAACAATGCTCTAAAATACTCTATAAGGTTAATCTCACAAGTATACTATTAACAACAAATATAAATTTTGGCTATTCACCTTGTTATTTATGCTTGAGGGAGAAATTTTACCCTTGTTTCTACTATTAAATCTAGCTTTCCCATTCTTCAAACCCAAATATATTACTCATGGGGACACACAATTTTAACAATAATGGATGACATAATTATATTTTAAGATATTAAATCATTGTGATGCATATATTATCAACGTTATTTTATCAACACAACACCTTTGACTGTGCACCTATTACCATATGGAACATACTAGAATTAGATTGATCACTATAATTTATGATGATTGTGTATCAATTTTTTAACCATTTCTTAATTATATGTGTGTTTATTATCTTATGCTACATCTATATGTCATGTGACATTTATTACCTACAACATTTTATTATAAGACATTATTGTTTCCATTAAAGTAATCGTTGGGGACACCTTTTCTCCTCCTAATTTTATATGGTTACATGACTATATCTGAACATTCAATCTTATTTTTTATATTCTTACATTATTCTTATCAATCATTTAGGGTCATCTTTCCTCCATGATTTTCCTATATTGGGGGAACATTATATGGGAATTATACCTTGATTTTTATCACCAATTTACATTCTTACATGTTTTTTATATGATGCTACATGCCTAAGTTACATATGTAGGCATGATTATTTTATTACCTTTATCATTGTCATTATCATATATTACTTTTTATCTTCTCCTATTCCTTTGCATTTGTTGGATACAACCAATTGAAGGGGGCATGTTTATTGTTGCTAACTCTTTCCATGGTTGATATTTCAAATAATGACTTGTGCTAGATGGAGAGTCAACACTATATCTATTGTAAAATGAAATGGGTGTAAAACTACCCGATACAGGAAAAACCACCCAAATAATTTTACTAAGTTAAACTTAACACTACACTAACAATATCTAGATGGAGCTTGATCACATTACTTGAATCATCATCACATGACTATTTAACACATTGCCACTTTGTATTTCTACATTCATTATATGATATGCTCATATTGTATAGAGATATATAGCATTACCACGTCACCAAAGATTTATCATAGCAATACATCACACAAAGTGTTAATTTTCTTGCCCACATTGTGTAGAGCATTATCAATTTACTTCATCATATAAAGCACTATTGTATCATGACATAATATGGAGTTTTATTACATGCTTAGATCACACAAATTCATATCAAATTGCCACATTGGGAAGAGTATTATCATATCACTTTTCATATCTACGAAATTTTTTGAAACCCTTCTCTATCTATTCTATTTTTTATAGATAGTCGAAACTATTTAGGTTTTGTGATTAATTCAACTATGATATTGGAGATATTGATTGCATATATTTTTCCTATTTTGTAGGTTTTTAGGTAGTTCTTACAGCAAGGAGCATACAAGAAGAATCCAAGAATATAAACCTTTACTTTATACAAGTCCTATAACCCTTTTATGAGGGTCTAAAATATATACTTTTCATGATTGATTGTGGATTCCATTATACTTTTATAAGAATTATCACGTTAGATTCATGCACATATCGAATTGGAGGTAATATTTATTAGTGAAATATACATGTACCCATGTCATTTCCCACCTAGCTTTATACTCACCTTGGTGGAATACCTTAGATCCAATAACATATAGGCAAGTGAGACATTGTTGTGAGAGGCTTGGCTCATGGCCTAATCCTTATCCATGCCTATCTTATATGTACCAATTATTCCCATACATTTGTTATTTACTAGCCATTTATCCAACCCATTTCCGCTTATATTAATGCACACACCATGCCTTAGTATGATCACTTTATCCTTGAAGTTTGTTTCTATGTCACTCAAGAATGAACCTAAAAGTAAAATATTAAAAATTAAATTTTAACTTTCTTGCCATTTTCTACTAGCCATTATGAGTCAACTTAAGGCACACTTTTGTGACATGTTGCTATGAAATGGAATTTAAAACCATTTATTACATACCATTAATCATACTTAGACATAGGGGGACTAAAAAGAGCAATTAGCAAAACTTGATGTTCTAAAGGGACAAATATAGGCCATACACATGTTGGTGAATGTTGTCTTTTATATTCCTCGTTGTCACTAATCTAACTTTATGAGGAGGTTGACTTAAGAGAAAACATTCCTTATTGATTTGACAATCTACTAAAGGTGTTCTTAAACACTACCTTGATCAAATTCAAATATTGGAGTGAAGAAGATTTTCATGTATAAATGTTTAGATAAATTGTTCTACATGGCATTGATTAGATCCATGAGATAGATCAACTGTAGTTAGGATTGACCCATGATGCTTGAAATTAAACCACGAAATATTATGAGATTGTACAAAACTAGACATGCATCTAATAAATCAAAAGTATTAATTTTTAAATAGCAATAAATAAATATAACATGACACTACAATATTCATTAAAGAGATAAACACCCCTAACCTTAAATTTTAATTTATAAACACTTATTATACTTATCAACCCAAATAATTTAACCTAAATTAATTTATAAATAAATACATTTATTAATCAACCTAAATTTATGTATGTAACATTACAAATATATTAAACTTGAAAAAGTTATTTAAAATTAAATTTAAAAAATAAAAAATTAACACTTACGTTTGAAATAATTTATATAATTTTACACTTTCAAAGAACAATTCTTTTATTAATTAAATATGCATTCTAAAGAATAAGAAGTAATAGGGAGGTGACCCCATAGTGCAACAATTGTTGCACGACAGTGGTAAACACTGCTTCAGGAGTTTGAGTCCCACAGAGTGTGGGAGGTGGAACGATTGCTAGAAGGTGGAGATTGCGTCGATGGTGGTTGTGGTGGTGTTGTGCAATGTATGGATGGAGGACGTCGGCAGAGTATGGAGGACGGACATGGAAGGATCTACAATGGAGGAAGGAGCACACAAAGTTTGTGGCAAGGATAGGCAACAAGAGTTTCGACGATGGGAGTAGTAGAGCAGCGCTTGGGGTGGTGGAGGAAACAATTGGTGTCGACGGTTTGGGGAGAAGGCAGGGGAGAAGTACAATGGAAGGAGGAAGGAGGACAAGATGTGGGGGTGAAGGAAGAGCTAGAGGAGAAGAGACGAAGAAGAGAAAGAGAAGGAGATGAGGGTAGGAGGTGGAGGAGTAGGGAGGAGAGGAGGGGAGAAGGAAAGGAGAGGAGAGAGGAGGAGGAGGAAGAGGCGAGAAACAAGGAGGAGAGGAGAGAGGAGGAGGAGAAGAAGAAGGGAGATAGGAGAGGATGAATGTAGGATGAGGTCCCTCGAATGTGGCCTCACTAGTTCATAGCGTTTACCTACCCAAAAAAAAAGAATAAGAAGTAATAATGTTATTTAAAAACGTATCATTAAATTATTAAAAAATGGTTGAAACACACATATCCCAAAAGTTTAAGGAAAATCAACTGAAAAAACAAATATTACTTTTTTAATTAATATAGTTATGGAAGTTATTTCACACATCCATTTTTCTCAAATATCCCTCCACGTCTTTTACATATTTTTAATAAAAATAAATATGGTAGTTTAATTAATAACAAAATAAAAATTTAAATCTATTAACTGTATTTTAATGAAAGCAACGGTCTATGGGAAGGCCGAATTTCTGTGCAACGATTGCTTATAAATAGACACGGATTGTTTTCAAAATATTCATCTGCTCATCGTGAAACAAAAATCATTTGTGCGATCTGCGATTAAACGGAAAGCATGGAGAAAGCGCTGGGTTCCTGGGCGATGGAGAACAAAGAAAGGCTAAAATTTGCATCGTTGGAGGTGGCACTGATCGATGAGAAGGGCGTGGAGTTTAAATGGCAGGGACGCCAAAGATTCCAGCTTTCAGTGCCTGCTGCTCTTTTTATTGCTTTTGATCATGACGATGTTTGTGATTTTCTTTTCGCTTATAACCTTGGAAAAGAAGAGGAAAGCAGCAAAGAATTTGATAAGAAGTTAAAGTTGCTCAACGAAAAAATTCAAAATGTAGGCATTAATCTGTGGCGCAGAGCTCTGGAAGTGGTTATGAATCACATAATCGACACATTTGCAGAGGGGCGGCAGGGGCGAGAGGGAGAAATTTCTACAGATCTTGATAAAAAAATGGACAGAGTTGTTCATTCTTGTGGAGCAAACAGGGGCGTATTGAAAGCCGTAATGACAGAGTTCAAAATTCTGTCATGTTCCGGCTCTGATTTTACCCGCGGAATTGCTGTAGAAATCCCGGACGAAAGCGACATCTGTAAATGGCATGTGAAGATGGACATGAGCCTGTTTAAAGAGAGCGAGGGTTTGTATCAAGATCTGCAGAAATACGCTTCTAGGGTTAGGGTAAACGAGAAGGAAGATTTCCGCGGTCTATTGTTAGAGGTGTCGTTTTCCAATGACTATCCGTTTTCGCCGCCCTTTGTCCGCGTACTTAGCCCCAAATTCCAGGATCATACTGGACATGTGACCGTGGGGGGTGCCATTTGCACAGAAATGTTGACGCCCAGCGGCTGGCTTCCGTCATTTTCCATGGAGACTGTTCTGGTGGCGATCCAGCATGTCCTTCTGGCGGGAGAAGGGCGGTTGGAGATGGAGGCTTCTCTATCTGATGCTCACAGGGATTACACTGCCGAGAAAGCTCGCTCAGCTTTCCTACGCTTCGCTCGCCTCCATGGATGGATCAACTGAAGAGACAAATTCCACGAAAACTGAACTACTTCAAATTTCAGTTTTTTTTAAAGACTAAGTGTGTTAGTTATATTAATTAAAGATTAATATTACACACATTCAATTTTCAGTTTTTTCAATTGATCTATTTTGAAAAAGATAGTTTTACATAAGCTTCTTCATTAATTTAAATATCCATAAACACCTACTTTTTATTAATTTATTAATTTTATTAATTTTTATTTATAATTAACATTTTTTGTATTAGTATCTAGAAATTTTATATGATTTATATTTTTTAAAATTTAAAAAAAAAAATTAAATATGATTTTTTCAAAAGTAAAATTTAATGTTCATATAAAATAAACATAGATAAAATGAATTAATTCTTAGATAAATTAAAAATTATATTTTTATTTATGTATTGTTTTTAAGTAAATAGAATGACTTTATGTATTTTTTAATCTATTTTTTTGTTTTTTTAGTAGTTTAATTATATATTAGCATTTCATATTTATATAGAAAAATAAAATAATTTCTTAAAGTAATAATTTTTTCAATTAAACTAAAACTTTTTATTTTGTATATTTGTTATTTTGATTTTTTTCTCAATGAATTTATTATTTTAAAAAATTATATAATTAATAAGTACATATGAAATAGTAGTTTTACCTATTGCCTTGTAGAAATGAGTGAGAGTGCAAGTGGGAAAGTGATAGGAGTTGTAGAATTTCTATTTTTGAAAGTGGCTCTAGAGAAGGATCCCTTGTCAAATATGTGTCATCAAGCAAGGGGCTCAAAGAGGGGGTCCTACTCATGGTTGAGGTGGATCAAAGATCACATGAGCAAAGTGTTATTTCCAAAAAGTAAAAATTTAAAATATGAAACTTTCAAGGGTTTTGTTGTTTCTTACAATGTCTCTATGGACGGTCTATTATTGTTCTTCCTTTAAGAGTTTGCCTTAGAGCTATGCCACTCTTTTAAAATTTGTTGGAGGCTTTTGTAAGGTGAAAGGCTTAAGTAGAAACAACCTTGTTTCTATTTTGAATTATACTTTGGATACCTTGCAAAATATGGGACCATTTTTTATGATGTGAAGGTTCCAAATTCACATTTTTTAATCTCTAATGTACTTATGAGGAGTCCAACATTGTTAAATTGTGGGTTTTTCAATGCATCCTTCTATAATCACAAACTTCTTTCTTAATTGCTTACACTTAATTGAAGGAAAGTGTGGCATACCAAGAATGATCATTTCCTCAAATTGATTAGTAGCAATGTTGATTTTGACATTGTATTTTATCTCATATATTAAGTTCCCAAGCACTCTGGATTAGAATTTAGCAGATCTTTGGAGACCCACATCTCTCTCCATTCCTAGATGATCTGCTAAATTTCCCTATATCCTTTCTTGTAGTTAGGATCAGACTTCTTCCTTTTCTCTTCCCTCAAAATGATTGTACACCATTTTTTCTTTCTTTCTCTAACCTTTACATCAGAGGTGCAATTCCTTATTACATCTTCAATTTTGTTGAATTGATGGTAAAAGTTAGACTTCTTCACCCTTATCTTGATATGATCAATAAAGTGCTCAAGGTCACAATTCCTTTGCTTATTTACCCTCATTTTGTATGCTTGCAAAAAAAGATATAATATTTTCAACCCCTCCTTAGCAGTGATTAAAAAATTAAGAAAAAATAGTAGAGGCTAGCAATAAGGATCCTTTCTTGTCCAGGTCCTTTAATGATATTTTTCTATTTCATTGAGTTATCACATTATGTCAAGAAATGCAACTCTATCAAACACACTCCTTGGTAGTATATGAGGTTGCATTGAAGCACCATACACTTTGATGGCTGTGATATTGGAGTGAAGGAACTATTCACCCCAATTACACTTCACCCTAATTTTAGGTTATTTATCTTTTGGCCTCAAGAACTTCATAACATTACCAGACAATTTATTTGTTTGAAAACCCAAATTCTCAAGACAACTTGTACAAAGCACTTCTCAGATACCACATATTTTAAGGATTGGAAATGTATGTTCATCCATGAACTGGCAGTGGAACTCCCTCAAAATTGTGCAATCTCAATTGTATTGTGGCACTCCAAATTTACCTTCCATTGTATAGAAGGAGATGACAAAGTAAGGAATACTATTTAAAGTTTATTATTTTTTTATCACCTTTTATTTTTATCAAGTCCATGTTGATTCCATTTACAATGAAAGTGGCATAATCAAAACTTTTTTTTAAGTCCCAATGTTGAATATTTGTTTCCATTGTCATAAGGTGGGTTGGCATTTGTGACTTGATATCGAATACTGAAACTTGGCACAAAGAAAAATACATGTTGATGAAGTAGTCTACAAAGATGTCCACATCAAATGGCTCAACTTCATCCCTAGAAAATTTGACCAATCTTCTATCTAGGGCCCTTCTCTTGTGTTGTGGAAGCCGCATAACTCTATAATTGTCTTTTGCTAACATATTCTCTCCACAATGAATTGAAATCTATGAAGATATTTAGAGAAACATTCAAGTTGAAAACTTGATAGATATACTCCATGCCCAACCTCATTAGAATACCATTATTGTTATTCAATATAGCCCAAGACTATGAATCATATCTCTTTGTAATGGCTCTTATCAATTCCACATTAATGAAGACATTTAGCACCACCAGTCTTCCTAAGTCCAAGTTCCAAATTTTTGAAATAGGTCAAGTAGCATTGCACCTCTTTTAGTAGAAGTTGAATAAGTTCCAACCTTGAATAGGGATGGTTGTGTTGCAATAAAACTTTGCCACCTGTAAAGTTGAATCTAAGTCATGGGAATGGCACCACACTTACTATCGAGCCTACAAACAAGGATGCCAAGTTGTCCCACAAAGAAATCACATTGCACTGATGGAATGCACTACAAATAAAAAACTTAGCACACCATTGCAACACAAATTAAGAAGTTGTACTCTAAGGAATTGATGCGCTTGAATGAAATCCTGCCATATGGACAATAGTGAGGACCACCATATGAGTGGGATATTAAGGAAGACAAATATCATACAAAAGAATGAGATTAATTGTCCAAGCCGGTCATTGGGATAAAGGGGCCAATTGATAAATGATGCTAAGGCCACGGTCTCATGGAGGGGGCTTCCTAAAAATCTAAGGCAAGATCTGCTTAAATTTTAAGCAGAATATTTCAAAGTCGGTGGTCCCATGAACTTCAAAATTTAAGTAGGCTAGTGGTGGAATGGTGGTGTCCGAATGGTGGTGGGTGAATAAAAAATTAATAAATAATATCATTTCCCTCCAAATTTGTTTTAAAATTGGTAGGAAAGTACTTTGTGGGGAAATTTCTAGCCCCACCCCATTCTCACCAACTGAAATTTTTAGCCACCTACTTATTTGGGCTAAAAAGGATTCCATTTAATCTTGTAGCAGAATTTGTTTTCCCATGAGACCACCTGCTTCCATGAAAATAGGAGCCCAAGCCCCCCCATGGAACCGTTCAGTAAGGACATGAAGAAGTAACTTAAAATCCTGCAACAGGTTGGGCCAGTCAATGAAGGAATAGAAAATTAAAGCAACAGACCATACACCTAGGGTTTAGGGTTTTAGTCTAGATGAATAAAACCTTTATGAAATACATTAAAACCCTAAAAAAGTTCCAATTTCAACAATATACATGGTTCAAATTGTTTTATTTTTATTTTTCTAGAAAAATCAATTTTAATTTTTTTATCCAATTTTAATATAACTATGTTAACTATAAATTTTCAATGAAAATTATAATGACTTAATCCAATACACATATTTTGAATAAGAAAATCATTTTATTAACCTTATACAAAACATTATTTTATATATCCAAGCTTAATTAATCATCCTTAAGAAAATAAATATTTTTCAATAATTACTACTTATCAAATTAAACTAACAAAAGAGTATTTTTTTCAAATATTATATTTTTTTAACTTTTTTACCATTATAATTCAATTAATCACTATGAATAATAGAGCTAAAAAAGCAAGCGATGACATTCTCACACTTGTGTTTTTGTTAATGACTTAATAATCATAATGAGTTCCCCTTCTTTTATTCATGATGTTAAATCCACTTTAATGGAATAATTTGAGATGAAAAATTTAGGCCCTCTACACTACTTTATTAGTCTTCATATCATGTAGTTTAAGGATTATTCAATCTAAGGATAGCATTTCCACTTCATAGTAGACCTATAGCAACTCTGTTCCAATCAAGAGTTACATCATCCACCATTTGTACTACACTACTAACTGATGCTAATTTTTACTAAAAATTAGTAAGCAACCTCCTCTACGTGACACACAATTTCCGCAATATCTCTTTTTTTGGCCTTGTTACTTGTTTTTCCCAGTATCCTCATGAGATTCATTAGTGAGAAAAGAAGCATATTCTTTAGTATCTACAAGGATATATGCGCACTTTGATATTTACTATATATAACTTAGATATTCTTCTCATGTTGAGGGATACACTAAATTATTAGGTCGGTGATGTTGATTGTTATAAATCCATAATTGGTTATTTTTATCATCTTAGTACTATTCTTTTTGTATGGTATCAAAAGAATTAGATTGTTTTTGTATTATCATCTACTGAGGCTAAGTATCATGGTATAGCTCTCTTAAGCTAAGAGGCTCTTTTGATTTGTTGATTTTTATTAGAGTTTGGTTTCTCACAGGAGCATCCCATGACTCTTTAGTGTGACAACAAATTATTATTCACATTGATCACAACCTAATGGAACATCAACATACCAAAAAATATTAGATCCACATGCACTTTGTCTAGTAGCTCATTAGAATCATTGTATTAGCATGGAGTATTGCCCTATGAAGGATAATTGTCGGTATTATTAGTAAACTATTATCTATGGCGTGTTATGTTTATCTTCAATCAATGCTTCAGATGAAGGAAGTTGTTCTTGGGGGAATATAACAAATGCATTTAAATTTACCCATTTTTCATTGATCATATTGTACATGGGTACTTGATCAATCCTCATTGTTAAGGCATGTATCTAAGGATTTTCCTCTTTTGTTTTTATATTTTTTCCCTCCTTAAGAAATGAGAAAGAAAAAAATTATTTTACTATCTTAGAGTGTTATATAGCTAACTTGCATGATAAAATATTTTGGACATAAATAATTTGTAGAAATGAAAAAGACAAAAAAATATTTTACTATCTTGACAACACCACTTCAAGGAGGAAACCTCCAAATAGAGCAGACACTTCAGATATAAGTATTTGCATATGATTTCCAATTGAGAATTCATTACAATTTTTTTTATTTTCCAAAGGAAATTACTACCATGCCATGCATGTAGGATAAATACTATTTTGAAAAATTACTAGGATGACTTACAAAGCATATGCGTCCCTTTATTAATGCTACCTGAAGGTGATTTTCAAATAATATACATCTAAATAATACTAGATATCATAAATTAGAATGTGGTACATAGCATTTCCTCCCCCATCAATAAATTTTACCATCAAAGATTGAGATGAGGAAATTAGAGAGAATGTTAGTAGGCTCCCATATAGCATCTTCAAGTTGTAGGCCCTTCCATTGGATGAACAACTCCTAAATAGAATCATTTGAAGGTTCTCGATGATTTTATAAAAAAATAGCCTTTGGTTCCAAAAAATATTGATCCCTTCTCATCCAAATTTGGTAGATCTATCAACAATCTAGTATCAATCTCAATCACTTTCTTGAAACAAAAGTCATGAAAAACTAGGTGGATCTAAGAAGAAGGTGAAGTGCTAGCTTATATGCCACATCTCCTATCCACTAGATCATCTAGTAGAAACTATAAATTTTAGGACCCAACTTATGACCATGCTTTTTTTCTATTGGAATTTTCTTGTAAAGTGTTATAAATAGTAAAACCCAATCACCAATGTCAAAAGTACACTCTATCCTATGGCGATTATTTCATGCAATTTTGGGTGAATTTTAGATTGGTATTAAGTACTTGAGAGATTTATTCACACTTGGCCAAAATATTTTCAACTAATACAACCTTAGAAGAACCTAAAATATAAGTACACAAAGAGGGTTGGAGAGTATCATATAGGGCCTCATAAGGAGTCATTTTGCAAGAAATATGATAAGTGGTATTGTACCACCAACTAGTCAAAGCTAGCCACTTGGATTACTATTCATGTCACTCAAACACAAAATAATTCAAATAAGTCTCAAGGAACTTGTTGGAAATCTTTGCTTGACCATCAATTTGAGGGCAACAATCCAAACTCATGTTTAAGGTAGTTCTCTACAACTTAAAAAACTCTTGTTATAATTTATTAGTAAAGAATGGATCACAATCACTAACAAATAGAGTGAGCCATCCAATAAAATTTGAATGATAAGTCCAAGATGTGTTGAGAAACCATATTAGTAGTATAAGGGTGAGGTAATGCACAAAAGTATGCATATTTTATCAAGTGATCCACCATCGCCAATATTACATGTTTACCACCTAAAGGTGGAATCTTGACAATAAAATTCGTAGAAGTATTATTACAATCTTGATGTGGGATAGGAATTGGCTGCAAAATTCCTAGAGCTTTTATATTTTCCCCTTTATTCTTTTGACACACATCATACCACTTTATTCCTTTGACAAACATGATATTTCGCTATTTTTCCTTAACATCTTGCTTAATAGCATCTTAAATCCACTTCACTTAACCATAGGTCTTAAAGAAACTCAAGTTTCCTACTATAGGGAGGAGTCCAATTCAAATAGTAATTGAGGCTTGAGATCCATGTTGGGAAGTAAATAAATATAACCATGATATGTGAGGAATTGGAATATCTAGTGGAAACATAGTGCTAACTATGAATCCTATTCCAATTTCCAAATAATATCTTGAATTGCAAGGTCAATAGCCCATTCATTCTAAATATCATCTAATCTAATTTAGAATCAATACATAAAGAGAAAATATAGCACATGTTCCTTACCCTTATTGTAAAAAATATCATGTTATATCCTTGCATATTTTCCACCCATTTTATTGTTCAGGGGAGGATGTCCTTTACTACAAAAAATATTTCAAGCTATGATGGTCAATTTTATCTAGAAATTATGGCACAATAGATAAGGATGCATTGTTGGAAAAATAGAGGATTTCCAACATTTATTTTTCAATGTCAATTTAACCAAATTATGACTAATGAGTTGGTTACTAGTGAATACTAGTAACTAACCTTGTTTCATCAACACTACACATATGGCCATGCTTGAAGTATTATATTCCAAAGTAAATGATTTTTTTTAATTTGGTGAGGCCAAAATTGGAGTGGAACGCTTGATTTTTTTATCATATTAAAGGCCACCTCTATTACCAATTGGATTTATCTTCTAGCAATATGGTCAAGGGTCAAGAAAATTTATCATAATTATGTATAATTTTGTGATAATACATTATCATACCTAAGAAACCATGCAAGCTATTGAGGGTCTTAAGGGATGGCCTCTCTTGCATAATTGTAATATTGTTGGGTTTGACCTAGAAACCTTCTTGGGATCCCAAACACTACACTTGTCACACTTTAAAGGCACACTTTGAGTTCTTGGAAAATAAAGAATGATCTAATGGCTATCTCCAAATGACCATCAATTCATATCTTACTATAGATGATCGGGTCATCAAAAAAGATAAAAATGAATTTGCATAAGTAGCCATGAAACATTGTATTCATGAGGCTCTAAAAGTAGAGGGGGAATTGGATAATTCGAAGGGAATTGGCCACAAACTCATAATATCATTCATGATTTTAGAAAGAAAATTTAGGAATATTAGCTTCTTTGAATTAAATTTGGTGATATACTAAATGAAGATCTCGCTTGGTAAAAAAATTAGCGCTTGAGAGATTATCCAACAAATAATTGAATTAATATGGATAAGAAACTTATCCTTGGTGATTATTATGGATATGGATGGAGAAAAAGGTTGAACCTCTAAGTCCAATGAAATTGGTCCAAATTACTAGAATGTCCTTTCTTCAATAACTTTTTCCATACAATGGAAGTTAACCATCTAAGATTCTCCTCCCTTAATATATGTAATGTATATTCTTAGCCATTATGGTGAAATCTAATCCAAAGAGAGGAGTAGTCACAAGTGATTGGATCTAAGGTTTACAACCACTAGACACACCATACCATATTTGTACCACCCATGGAAAGAGTGAACATATTTGTGGTTAACAAATAATCCCCCAAGGTAAGCTTAAAATTGTAGCACTTTCCACCATAGGGCATAGTAGTAACAATTTGAAAATAACTTCAATTGGATGCACATAGCAATATAGATAGTTGACTAGTTTTTTACTAATAAAATTGACTGTTGTCACCATCAGTCAAGACCACTAGATTTTATCTTTTGATATAGATAATATCCTTAAATATTTCGGTGAAAGAGAAATCAACCAAGGCATGAATAGAAAAATGAGTTACAAGCATGGATGGGTTCTCAAGGGAAGCTAGTTCTTATTTTTCATCTAAAAATTATTTAGATTCATTGGGCATCACTACAGTGTCAATGAGATACAAGCCTTACTTTAGAAACTCATGACCCTTTTCTCATGGTTGAACACAATTCTAATAGTCCCTTAGTCTTATTTTGTATCTCTTTTTAGTATAGCCTAAAAATTGTGGGGGGCTTAGCTCCTTTATCCAATGCCTGAGCTTTTTTTTATTTTGAAGAGAAGTAAAAGGAGGGAGAAAGAGATAGTTTCTATTAGAATGTAATTTTGTCTTCAATAAGCCATGCCAAGGCCAAAGAATAATATGGGATTTTTATAAACATGAGAACCTTACCCTAAGATCCTCGTTGAGACTGCTAATGAAAGAATTGAAAAAATGATTGATCGAAGACACATGTCTAGTTGGCTAGTTTCTCAAGCTCATTGTGATATTCCTTGACTAAATGTTTCTAACATAATTTAGTGAGGGCATGTATAAATTCTTCATGAAATCTAGGGCCAAAATGGGTGAGAGATTCCTTGTGATATTTTGACTAGGTGACCAATGGGTGATTCAAATGCAACTAATACTTTTTTTCTTTTTTCCAATTGAAAAGAGGAAATTAAGAGGTTTTGATCATATGTAATTTGATGAACTATAAAATATTGTTCAACCTGGTATGACAACTAGTGGGGTAGGTATCATTAAATCTAAGAAATACTAGCCTAGGGGGGTGAAGAGGGTCACTGCGAGTAAGGGAGTGGGAACCAACTATAGGAGTGGAAGACTAGCCTTTGTCAACACCATAGAGTAGCTATTTCATTTGGTTTGAGAGTTCAAAGAGCTGTCTTTGAAGCTATTAAAGATTGATTGACTGTTCATATGTATGTGATCAAGGAAATCATTGAGAGATTGAATTATGGGCTCTATTATATCATATTGGTCTTGAAAATGATGACCTACAATCATATGGAGGAGGAAGGCCCAAAAAAATAAGTCCAAGTTATATAGAAATTTGGTTGGCTCAAAAATATGAGCATAATAGGATAATCTATTAAAAAGGGCAATAGTTTTCCCAGACCTAAAAAAATGAGTTAGCCAAAGTTATATGAAAAATTGATTAGTTCAAAGAGATGATCATAATGGGAGAATTCACTAAAAGAGTAAAATTTGGCCCTAGACCTTTTTTACCTATCTTTTTTTTCAATTTTAGATCCAAATGGGTGGGAAATGTAGTTAATTTCTTCAAATTGTATATATTGAAATGATTTATATTTTATAGATCAATTGCACCGCTATACTATACGGTTACAAAACTTATGCACATAGCCAACCCCACGGATCACAATACTATTGTAATAGTTATAGATCTAGAAGAATACTTTGGAAATATACAATGAGTTGTTGTGCAAAGAGAACATTAATAATTATAGAATGGATGTGAAATACCCAATTTCCAAGAAAATATTATGTGTTCAATATTAGGGAAAAAAACACAAGCAGGGATACAACGGGAAAATGCTATAAGGTGTTTTTGGTCTATAATCTTACCTATATACTTATTTCTTTCATAATAGTGTTGGATCAATATTTTAGAATACTAACTATAGAGAATTGGGACCATACCCATAGCACACTATTCCATCTCTAACGTACATGGTGAGTAACTTCCTAGGGATAATCATTTATTAGTGTATCACAAAATATAGATGGTCAAAGACTACCTAGGTAAATAGCATATAAAAATAATTGAGTCTTTTGATATACCCATAGATACATGGGATCTTGAAATCATATATAGAGGTGTTTGAGGCTTGGGTATTGGAGCTAATACACTCCTCACTTCATCATAACCTTTATGCAGAATCAAACTTAACCAATTATGGAAAACTTTGGGTACACATTTAGTGCAACTGTGGCTATGATCAGTTTTTTATCACTAATATCACTCTAGTACATGGTGAAAGCATATGGTAGATAATTATACATGGCCCTAACTTGGTAAATTTCTTACAAAATTTCCCCTAGAAAGAGCTATAATACCACTTATAATGAACCTACAAGAAAAAATATATTACACATAAATATTGTAGAAATGAGAGACAAAAATGCTTTTATTATCTTCATAGTGTCACATTGAGGGGGTGACATCCAAATAGAGAATACACTCCAAATATAAATATTGTCAAATGATTTTTAATTGAAAATTCATTATAATATATAGAATCTTGCCAAAGGTAACTCCTACCATCTCATGCATGTGGGATAAATACTTTATTCTAACAATTAGTGTGATGACTTAGAATATGCATCCCTTTATTAATGCTACAAAAGGATGACTTACAAAGCATATGCACCCAGCTAATACTAGATGTCATAATCAGAATACCCCGGGTACACATGTTCACACTAGGCTAGGTTTTCATGTCATTTCACTAGGTTGGTAATTCCCTTGTTTATATTTATCTATTCACTTGAGTTTCTTAAGCATGCCTAGGTATTTTTTATCATTCAATCATGATCCCATATATTGTGTGCCTAATATCTATCTTAGCTAGTTTAGTTTGAGGTATCTCCCTTCTATCATTTTATATTAGATTCATTCAAATTCCTTCTATCATGTTAGATCAGGATTAGTTAACCCCTCCTACTTTACATTGATTAGCTTTACCCTTTCTCTATATAATCATGGGCCCATTTGTACTATGAAATTTAAGTTGGCTATCTAATATCACTCTACTATTACTTTTTCTATTTTTATTTACTTGTGTGTAAGTGTGACTAGAAGGTTATGTTGGTTGAATAGTTTCTTAAGCATTGGAATACTAGTATATTTCTACACCATTACTAAAACAAGCTTCGAAAATGGCATTGCCTCTCAAACACCCATAA
The DNA here is from genome assembly GCA_007258455.2 of Sequoia sempervirens. Lineage (NCBI taxonomy): Eukaryota > Viridiplantae > Streptophyta > Pinopsida > Cupressales > Cupressaceae > Sequoia > Sequoia sempervirens. The sequence goes on from VDFB02065497.1 coordinate 18,594, forward strand.
CACTATTACAAATTTAAAATTAAATTTTAATGACCAACTAAAGGTGCAACTACTAGTTATCAATGGCATAATGGTGTACATAGATCACTACTGGATTTGACACCATTTTTCGATGGGTGTTCATCGGTCGTTCGACAAATCTTTGTTGGAAGAGCGACGCAATGGCGAAAATCTTTTTGTCGTTGTTTTTTCGTCGCAAGGCCGACGACAAATTAAATGTCGAAATAATGGTGAAGAATCGTCGATCGACGGCATCGTGAAATACCTTAGGATTTCATCAGAATATCGACAAAAACTTTGTTTATCCACCGACGAATTACACCTCGCCAGTTCGACGAAATGGGCAAGTAGTAGCATCGAAACAATAGAAGACGTTTGTCAAAATTGCGACAAAATACTCAAGTAATAGCATCGAAAGAACACCAGAAGTTCATCGAATGTGCGACGAAATAGGAAAGTAGTAGTGTCGAAACAACACCAAGAGTTCGTCAACTTTGTGACAAAATTAGCAAGGAGTAGCGTCGGAAGAACACCAAAATTTTGTCGAAAGTGCGACGAAATGGGTAGGGAGTAGCATGGTAGCAATGCTAAAATATCGTCAGAAGGGTGACAAAATGGGCAGGGAGTTACGACGAAATCATCGTCGCAGTTATAGCAACTTCGTCGAGCCTTTCTATTGATTCGTCGGTGGTTGTCGTCGAAATTGCGACGAAGAAGCAAAAAAAAAAAAATTTAAAAATGTTCGTGGAAATGTACCATTTCAGAGACTGACGACTAATCATACATACAGACTACATATTGGTTTGATGCTTCAAACGATGCATTTCTTAAATTGAAAAGTGCATTACCTTATTGAGCTTCTCTTTGTTTTGAGTATAGTTTAATATTCTCTACTTAATAAGGCCAACCACATGACGATGGAAGCTCATTTGGCCCCTCCGCCCCCCCCCCCCACATCACTCTCAATTCCCCATACCCAATCATATAACATTAATCATTGATTCATCCACTAATAACATATATCATTCATTCATTCATCCATTAATAAAATATATAACATTCATTCATTAACATATAACATTCATTACTCAATACATTCACATTCATTCATTAACATATAATTTATTCATTCTTCAATTTTTACATATTATCAAAAATATGGTTGTCATGATATGATTACAATCACTTTTTTTTGTTTCCTCTTTTTCAAAGCTACATAAAGCTGAAGTGGAGTATCATTTTCTAAACCAATATCTGTCCCCCCTTTAGTTGTTCTGCCCTCTGCTTGTGATCTTAATGTACGCGTAGTCATCTGCTCATGACGTGGACACCGCTTCAAGGGGGGATCTGCTGCAATAAGAAAGAAATGTTAAACTGATATGTTTTATTATTATTGTTAAGGCATTTGATTAATTAAAGAAATTAGAGGGTTCTCTTTTACCTGATGGGTCCACATCATGTTCCTGAACTTTTGTTATAGACTCATGCTCAACATGTTGAACACCTCTAAATCCTAATCTACAGTTGAAACACGAAAGGTTACATTAATTAATACACCAATTGAAATTAAATATGTTTAAGAGAACATGAGGGTGGTCCTCTTTATCGGATGGGGCCACATCATGTTCCTGATCTTCTCTAGCCTGATCATGCTCAACACGTTGATCATGGTCTACATGCTCTAAAGTTGAAACACGAAAGGTTACATTAATTAATACACCAATTGCAATTAAATATG
>VDFB02065497.1:20431-65263 GCA_007258455.2 Sequoia sempervirens
AAAATTCGTTCAATGGAAATTTGGTTTCAATAATATTTTTCCCTCCTTATGTGGGTAAACCCACAATAGTGGGTTACAATTTTTTGAACGAAGAATAATTATAAATGCTCATCAAAAAATTTAAAATGGTGTACCCCTTCTAATGAAGGGGGTTCGAATGAACCACCCCCCTTCTAATGAACCCCCCCTTCTAATGAACCCTCCCCCCTTCTAATGAACCCCCCTCCCTTCTAATGAACCCCATTTTGCACCATATAAGGGGGGTTCAAATGAATCCCCTTCTAATGAACCCCCTTTTTTCACCTTCCCCTCCACCATTTCAAAATTTATGCATTTTTTTGACTATTGAAGCTTGGGAAGGAGGTGCAAATAGAGTCAACTTGATAAACCAAGTTGGATGATTGTAGTGATCGAAACGTGCTTTCCAACAACTATAAATTTAATATATTTTGTTTTTATTTTATATTTTATTTTTTAGTTTTACTGTACATATGTTTTTCACCGAATGTCAAGTTCGATGAAAAATCATTGTGGAAAAATAGTAAATTTGAGGATTTTTTTTTGAAAAATATATATCCACTAGGTGTTGATGTCCTCGTTCTAACAAAAAAAGAAAAATTGAATTTCAATACATACCAAAAAATTTATGCGAGCCGAAGTGCACCTATGTCTAAATTATAAATGTTTTGACTTCAAAACTTAATTAAAAGCAAAATATTCAACAAAATGCTATGAAACAAAATGAAATCCCTAGATACTTGTGTTACCAACCTAAATTCAAAAGAATTAGAGTTTTATCCTTTGTAGAAAAAAAGTTATGCGAGCCGAAGTACACACCACTTTTTAAAAATGTTGTTTACTATTAAAAACTAGTTATCAAGGGAGACACAAAAAAATTACAATTTAATTTCAATTTTTTTTATAAAAAAAATACATTTAAAATCTACAGACAAAATCTCACAAATCACTAGTTTACATCATTTTCAAATTCCTAATAGTTTACCTACTATAAGTGTCAGAAAGTGAAGTTTTCTCTGAAAATGTTGATTTCAATGTCAAGTTTGGCCAAAAAGTGTAACCTATTATTGTGGGATGACCCATGTGCTTCATTTCTTACTAGTGAGGAACTTGATTCAAATTCAAGTTAAATAGTAGCATGGAAAAACTAATAAAGATAGAATCAAGTTTGGATAGTTTCAATAAGGAAGCTAAGGCAACACTGGATGCAACATACAATGCACATATAAACAAGGTGACAAAGGTGTTTGAAACAAGAATCCTTTTTTGTTACAGGTTGTTACACCATTCGGTTCCAATAGATTTTTGGGTTGTCACATGTAAAATATGAAAAGTGTCACTTTTTTCCTCGAGTATATGTGCTTATTCTTTCCTTTAAAAAGAGGAGCTAAGATTCTTGTAAAGGATTTTGGGTCTTATAAATTTGAGTGGGATTGTTAGTCTATATTATGTCATAGGATATGGTATGTAAGGTCTATAAAGAATATCTCTAGTATGAAAATGTACATCTCAATTAAAGCTTACATGAAAAAAAAGCTTCAATATGTTATCATCTCCAATTTGTAATACATCTCATTTGAATAATTTAATCTCTTGTAATAATGGTGGATTCTTGACGAAGGGTGATGATGAAGATCTATGAACGTTGAACAATATTCCTCTCCTCTAGAAGAAACAAAACCAAGTATGTAGGTTTTCTTTCCATGAAGGAAGAAATAACACAATGTACAATTATGTCTCTAAACTCTAATCATGTGTGTCCATGCCATTATAAAAGAATGACAAAATTAAATCAAGTACAAGCCCAACAAATTAAGAAGGTAACAAACCAAGACCATGTGCAAATGAATGAAGATAAATATCCAACGATGATGATATGATAATAGCTAGGATGATAGTGCCCAATAAATTAAGAAGGTAACACACCAAGACCATGCGCAAATGGATGAATAACAAGATCCAAAGATGTAGATGATGCAATAATAGCTAGGATGAAGCTATCATCAAAGAGGACATAATATCCTTAATTGTGTCAATCAAATTTATAGGATGAGACTCACAAAACAAATATTAAATATTTGTTAAGTACTCATCCCAATGTACCAAATTTGAAAGACTACGATGTACCTAATATAGAAAATGAATCAAAGCAATAAGATATGGATATGTGATCTCAATGTATGCTATCCATTTATATTGGCCATCCTATAATAATGTGTCCATAGAAGATGTTTAAATATGAATACAAGAATTCTCAAAATTAGGGCACTAACTTAAAAATAAAGAAAATAAAGCCTTTGAATATAGATTAAGAGTTATAGAAACCAAATAATCAATGGATGTATTTGTAGAAGGATAAGGCATGTTACGCTAAGCCTTAATGCCATCACAATTATTAAGAATTGTGAAATAATTTAGTTTTTCTTTTATATCATCTGTATATGGTAGGTTATCAGGGTCATTAAGGGGTAGGATACTATCCATAACAAGATCATTTAGGAATGGAGAGAGATGTGGGTATCTAAAGATCTGCTAAATTCTAATCCAGAGTGCTTGGGAACTTAATATGTGAGATATAATACAATGTCAAAATCAACATTGCTACTAATCAATTTGAGGAAATGATCATTTTTGGTATGCCACACTTTCCTTCAATTAAGTGTAACTAATTAAAGAGAAGTCTATGATTACAAAATGATGAATTGAAAAACCTAAGATTTAACAATGTTAGACTCCTCATAAGTACATTAGAGATTAAAAAATGTGAATTTGGAACCTTCACATCATAAAAATGGTCCCAAATTTTGCAAGGTATCCAAAGTATAATTCAAAATAGAAACAAGGTTGTTTCTACTTAAGCCTTTCACCTTACAAAAGCCTCCAACAAATTTTAGAAGAGTGGTATAGCTCTAAGTTAAACTCTTAAAGGAAGAACAAAAAAAGACTATCCATAGAGACATTGTAAGAAACAACAAAACCCTTCAAAGTTCCATATTTTAAATTCTTACTTTTGGAAATAACACTTTCCTCATGTGATCTTTGATCCACCTCAACCACAAGTAGCACCCCCTCTTTGAGCCCCCTACTTGATGACACATAATTGACAAGGGATCCTTCTCTAGAGCCACTTTCAAAAATAGAAATTCTACAACACCTATCACTTTCCCACTTGCACTCTCACTCATTTCTACAAGGCAATGGGTAAAACTACTATTTCATATGTACTTATTAATTATATAATTTTTTAAATAATAAATTCATTGAGAAAAAATCAAAATAACAAAAATACAAAATAAAAAAGTTTTAGTTTAATTGAAAAAATTATTACTTTAAGGAATTATTTTATTTTTCTATATAAATATGAAATGCTAATATATAATTAAATTACTAAACAAACAAAAAATAGATTAACAAATAGATTAAAAAATACATAAAGTCATTCTATTTACTTAAAAACAATATATACATAAATATATAATTTTTAATTTATCTAAGAATTAATTCATTTTATCTATGTTTATTTTATATGAACATTAAATTTTACTTTTGAAAAATCATATTTAATTTTTTTTTTTTTTTATTTTAAAAAATATAAATCATATAAAATTTCTAGATATACTAATACAAAAAATGTTAATTATAAATAAAAATTAATAAAATTAATAAAAATAATAAATTAATAAAAAGTAGGTGTTTATGGACATTTAAATTAATGAAGAAGCATATGTAAAACTATTTTTTTCAAAAGAGATCAATTGAAAAAACTGAAAATTGAATATGTGTAATATTCATCTTTAATTAATATAACTTAACACTTATTCTTTAAAAAAAACTGAAATTTGAAGTAGTTCACTTATTCTTTAAAAAAAACTGAAATTTGAAGTAGTTCAGTTTTCGTGGAATTTGTCTCTTCAGTTGATCCATCCATGGAGGCGAGCGAAGCGTAGGAAAGCTGAGCGAGCTTTCTCGGCAGTGTAATCCCTGTGAGCATCAGATAGAGAAGCCTCCATCTCCAACCGCCCTTCTCCCGCCAGAAGGACATGCTGGATCGCCACCAGAACAGTTTCCATGGAAAATGACGGAAGCCAGCCGCTGGGCGTCAACATTTCTGTGCAAATGGCACCCCCCACGGTCACATGCCCAGTATGATCCTGGAATTTGGGGCTAAGCACGCGGACAAAGGGCGGCGAAAACGGATAGTCATTGGAAAACGACACCTCTAACAATAGACCGCGGAAATCTTCCTTCTCGTTTACCCTAACCCTAGAAGCGTATTTCTGCAGATCTTGATACAAACCCTCGCTCTCTTTAAACAGGCTCATGTCCATCTTCACATGCCATTTACAGATGTCGCTTTCGTCCGGGATTTCTACAGCAATTCTGCGGGTAAAATCAGAGCCGGAACATGACAAATTTTTGAACTCTGTCATTACGGCTTTCAATACGCCCCTGTTTGCTCCACAAGAATGAACAACTCTGTCCATTTTTTTATCAAAATCTGTAGAAATTTCTCCCTCTCGCCCCTGCCGCCCCTCTGCAAATGTGTCGATTATGTGATTCATAACCACTTCCAGAGCTCTGCGCCCCAGATTAATGCCTACATTTTGAATCTTTTCGTTGAGCAACTTTAACTTCTTATCAAATTCTTTGCTGCTTTCCTCTTCTTTTCCAAGGTTATAAGCGAAAAGAAAATCACAAACATCGTCATGATCAACAGCAATAAAAAGAGCAGCAGGCACTGAAAGCTGGAATCTTTGGCGTCCCTGCCATTTAAACTCCACGCCCTTCTCATCGATCAGTGCGACCTCCAACGATGCAAATTTTAGCCTTTCTTTGTTCTCCATCGCCCAGGAACCCAGCGCTTTCTCCATGCTTTCAGTTTAATCGCAGATCGCACAAATGATTTTTGTTTCACGATGAGCAGATGAATATTTAGGAAGCAATCCGTGTCTATTTATAAGCAATCGTTGCACAGAAATTCGGCCTTCCTATAGACCGTTGCTTTCATTAAAATACAGTTAATAGATTTAAATTTTTATTTTGTTATTAATTAAACTACCATATTTATTTTTATTAAAAATATGTAAAAGACGTGGAGGGATATTTGAGAAAAATGGATGTGTGAAATAACTTCCATAACTATATTAATTAAAAAGGTAATATTTGTTTTTTCAATTGATTTTCCTTAAACTTTTGGGATATGTGCGTTTCAACCATTTTTTACTAATTTAATGATACGTTTTTAAATAACATTATTACTTCTTATTCTTTTTTTTTTGGGTAGATAAACGCTATGAACTATTGAGGCCACATTCGAGGGACCTCATCCTTGACATTCATCCTCTCCTATCTCCCTTCTTCTTCTCCTCCTTCTCTCCTCTCCTCCTTGTTTCTCACCTCTTCCTCCTCCTCCTCCTCCTCCTCCTCTCCTCTCCTTCTCCCCTTCTCTCCTCCCTACTTCTCCACATCCTACCCTCATCTTCTTCTTCTCTTTCTCTTCTTCGTCTCTTCTCCTCTAGCTCTTCCTTCACCCCCGCATTTCGTCCTCCTTCCTCCTTTCATTGTACTTCTCCCCCGCCTTCTCCCCAAACTGTCGAAACCAACTGCTGCCTCCACCACCCCAAGCGCTACTCTACTGCTCCCATTGCCGAAACTCCTATTGCGTATCCTCGCCACAAACTGTGTGTGCTCCTTCCTCCATTGTAGATCCTTCCACGTTCGTCCTCCATACTCTGCCGACATCCTCCATCCATACATTGCACAACACCACCACAACCACCGTTGACACAATCTCCACCTTTTAGCAATCGTTCCACCTCCCACACTTTATGGGACTCAAACTCTTGAAGCAGTGTTTACCACTGTCGTGCAACAATCATTGCACTACGGTTTCACCCCCTATTACTTCTTATTCTTTAAAATGCATATTTAATTAATAAAATAATTGTTCTTTGAAAGTGTAAAATTATATAAATTATTTCAAACGTAAGTGTTAATTTTTTATTTTTTAAATTTAATTTTAAATAACTTTTTCAAGTTTAATATTTGTAATGTTACATACATAAATTTAGGTTGATTAATAAATGTATTTATTTATAAATTAATTTAGGTTAAATTATTTGGGTTGATAAGTATAATAAGTGTTTATAAATTAAAATTTAAGGTTAGGGGTGTTTATCTCTTTAATGAATATTGTAGTGTCATGTTATATTTATTTATTGCTATTTAAAAATTAATACTTTTGATTTATTAGATGCATGTCTAGTTTTGTACAATCTCATAATATTTCGTGGTTTAATTTCAAGCATCATGGGTCAATCCTAACTACAGTTGATCTATCTCATGGATCTAATCAATGCCATGTAGAACAATTTATCTAAACATTTATACATGAAAATCTTCTTCACTCCAATATTTGAATTTGATCAAGGTAGTGTTTAAGAACACCTTTAGTAGATTGTCAAATCAATAAGGAATGTTTTCTCTTAAGTCAACCTCCTCATAAAGTTAGATTAGTGACAACGAGGAATATAAAAGACAACATTCACCAACATGTGTATGGCCTATATTTGTCCCTTTAGAACATCAAGTTTTGCTAATTGCTCTTTTTAGTCCCCCTATGTCTAAGTATGATTAATGGTATGTAATAAATGGTTTTAAATTCCATTTCATAGCAACATGTCACAAAAGTGTGCCTTAAGTTGACTCATAATGGCTAGTAGAAAATGGCAAGAAAGTTAAAATTTAATTTTTAATATTTTACTTTTAGGTTCATTCCTGAGTGGCATAGAAATAAACTTCAAGGATAAAGTGATCATACTAAGGCATGGTGTGTGCATTAATATAAGCGGAAATGGGTTGGATAAATGGCTAGTAAATAACAAATGTATGGGAATAATTGGTACATATAAGATAGGCATGGATAGGGATTAGGCCATGAGCCAAGCCTCTCACAACAATGTCTCACTTGCCTATATGTTATTGGATCTAAGGTATTCCACCAAGGTGAGTATAAAGCTAGGTGGGAAATGACATGGGTACATGTATATTTCACTAATAAATATTACCTCCAATTCGATATGTGCATGAATCTAATGTGAGAATTCTTATAAAAGTATATTGGAATCCACAATCAATCATGAAAAGTATATATTTTAGACCCTCATAAAAGGGTTATAGGACTTGTATAAAGTAAAGGTTTATATTCTTGGATTCTTCTTGTATGCTCCTTGGTGTAAGAACTACCTAAAAACCTACAAAATAGGAAAAATATATGCAATCAATATCTCCAACATCATAGTTGAATTAATCACAAAACCTAAATAGTTTCGACTATCTATAAAAAATAGAATAGATAGAGAAGGGTTTCAAAAAATTTCGTAGATATGAAAAGTGATATGATAATACTCTTCCCAATGTGGCAATTTGATATGAATTTGTGTGATCTAAGCATGTAATAAAACTCCATATTATGTCATGATACAATAGTGCTTTATATGATGAAGTAAATTGATAATGCTCTACACAATGTGGGCAAGAAAATTAACACTTTGTGTGATGTATTGCTATGATAAATCTTTGGTGACGTGGTAATGCTATATATCTCTATACAATATGAGCATATCATATAATGAATGTAGAAATACAAAGTGGCAATGTGTTAAATAGTCATGTGATGATGATTCAAGTAATGTGATCAAGCTCCATCTAGATATTGTTAGTGTAGTGTTAAGTTTAACTTAGTAAAATTATTTGGGTGGTTTTTCCTGTATCGGGTAGTTTTACACCCATTTCATTTTACAATAGATATAGTGTTGACTCTCCATCTAGCACAAGTCATTATTTGAAATATCAACCATGGAAAGAGTTAGCAACAATAAACATGCCCCCTTCAATTGGTTGTATCCAACAAATGCAAAGGAATAGGAGAAGATAAAAAGTAATATATGATAATGACAATGATAAAGGTAATAAAATAATCATGCCTACATATGTAACTTAGGCATGTAGCATCATATAAAAAACATGTAAGAATGTAAATTGGTGATAAAAATCAAGGTATAATTCCCATATAATGTTCCCCCAATATAGGAAAATCATGGAGGAAAGATGACCCTAAATGATTGATAAGAATAATGTAAGAATATAAAAAATAAGATTGAATGTTCAGATATAGTCATGTAACCATATAAAATTAGGAGGAGAAAAGGTGTCCCCAACGATTACTTTAATGGAAACAATAATGTCTTATAATAAAATGTTGTAGGTAATAAATGTCACATGACATATAGATGTAGCATAAGATAATAAACACACATATAATTAAGAAATGGTTAAAAAATTGATACACAATCATCATAAATTATAGTGATCAATCTAATTCTAGTATGTTCCATATGGTAATAGGTGCACAGTCAAAGGTGTTGTGTTGATAAAATAACGTTGATAATATATGCATCACAATGATTTAATATCTTAAAATATAATTATGTCATCCATTATTGTTAAAATTGTGTGTCCCCATGAGTAATATATTTGGGTTTGAAGAATGGGAAAGCTAGATTTAATAGTAGAAACAAGGGTAAAATTTCTCCCTCAAGCATAAATAACAAGGTGAATAGCCAAAATTTATATTTGTTGTTAATAGTATACTTGTGAGATTAACCTTATAGAGTATTTTAGAGCATTGTTGCTGGCAATCCCCATGGTACATAAACAAAGATATACAATTATTGGAGTGGATAGAGTGTGTGCATCTACCAAGTTAGGTGAGTGTCCAGAGGTGGTAAGTCATCTTTTAACTCAATCTTTTTTAGTTTTGTAAAATAATGATATAGAATTTTTGAAAATAGTGTATAAATATTTTTCATTGTATATTACAACTGACAAGATTAAATCATCGTAATATTTTTTCCCATGAGAATAGACTATCTCCATGAGTTTTCATCTATGAGTTTGAACTAACCCATAAAACTGAACCCAAATTTATGACTATATATTCATTAATTATGGCTATTTTTTAGTTATTTGTATACTCTAGTATTGAATATCAATTATTTTGTTTTCCTTTATGGGTATAGAACAACTCAAAAGTTCATGAGTGGTCGTAAATAAGTAGATTGAGAGTATGAGGTCCTTAGCACTTGTAGATATAAATTGTGAACTATTAGAGATTGTGGGTGTTAGACATTTGGTTCATCTACCTCCACTATTTTATGATACCTACATGATAACTTAACTCTCACAAAAAGGTGGGATTCTAACACCAAAAAAATTACTTGTTGATAGTAGGCATTCCTATGACTATGGAGAATGTTTAACACATCATGTTATTCAAATTTCTATTTATCTTATTCATATTAAATTTATCTTATTTCACATTGATCAAATCTAAATCAATTTGTTATTTTATATGAAATTTAAATAATTTTTTTATTAAATTTGATATCAAATTTACTAATTTTTTATTGACTCAAATTCATCTAATTTCATATTGATCAAATTTAGTTCAATTTGTAATTTTATGGAAAAATAAACAATAAAATTTCATCAAATTTGTACCAAATTTTCTTACCAATTAATATCAAATTTATTCAATTTTTCATTGACCAAATTATGTAGTTCAATATACAAGTTTATATTCTAGCTTTTATTTTTTATTATGATAATGAGGTTTTGAAAGAGGCCTCTCCCTTTTATAAAAAAGTAGCCATGAAGCCCAAAAATGAGCCTAATGAGATGTGGGGGAATCACCAAAGAATAAAAACAAAAAATAGAGTAGGAACATATGAGAAAAATAATAATAGCAAAGGAATATGCGAGAAAAAAGTAAGCACATAAAAGAGGGAAGCTAGTCTTGCTTAGTTAGCATCTTCAAACCAAAGGCAAATTTCCACTCATTGGGCAAGAAGTTGACTTGGTCATCAAAGAAGGATTCAATAGTTTTACCTTCCAAAACAAAACATTCATCCTTAACAACCTTAATAGTCCTAACATACATCTTCCTAATAGGACCTTTAGCAATGATGGAACCACCCTTAGTATTTTGGAGTCTTCTTTTATGGATTTTATTTTGCATAATAAATAGACTAATAGCCTAGTTTTTATAGTGTTCTTAGTGAAGGACACTATCTCTTCTAGGTTCCTGGATATATCTTCATGTTTCTTATATGTATGCAATTTAAGCTTATCCTTCAAGCTCTAACAACCCTTTCTACCAAAAGATATGGCATCAAGATTATCCAAAATAACAATATCACTATCCTTATAAGATATTTTGGGGGCTTTGTAACCCTTGGGATTTTTGGTCATGAAATTTATCTACTCCATGAACTCTCTTATGACATAATTTTGAAGGTTAACCACCTCTTCCACTTTGATAACTTTGTAGGATAACTCAATAGATCCACTACACCCACTATTAGTTTGAGGCACAAGGGTTTTTTCCCTAGAGGCCAAGGACTTACAGACATGAGTGGCCACCAATAAAACTTTAACTTTATTTTTTATTTCATTAGTTATGTCCTTACTCACCCCAAGTGGGTTCCTAAAGTATGTGATAGTATGATCTTGTTTTAGGGGGATAGAGTTAGGTTTTGGGTTTTTTCTTGCGATAATTCTTTTTTTAGTACACTTATAGGGAACCTCCAAATGGGGAAAAGAGTTGTTCTTAGATGAGGTAGGAGAGCCTTCAAAAGTAGAGGAATCAAGAGAGGATACACTAGGGCCATTAGCCACATTAGGACTAGTATGGTCAAAGTGAATATTAGCCAAGTTAATAATTCTAGGGAGGGAAAACCTAGTTTAGGTTTTGGTCACTTGGTGTCTATAAAGGCAATGAATCAAGCCTTGGTGCAAAGGAAGTTACAATTTTACAAGCAAGACACATTGAATAAATATTTCAAGGGATTGGAGAAGAAAAAAAGAAAAAAATCATCTTTATACCATGTTGTAGGTGATTAAGCATAGAAAAATGATATAGGTAGACTCTCTTATGTATCTATGTGTGTAGAATAAAGAAGAAATAATTGGGAAAAAATAAAATTAGGGGAGAAGAATTTGTCTTCATATGAATAAAGAAAGGATGTTGTCAAACCTTGGTAGTTAGTGTTGGGATTCAAATAGTCAAAAGAAACATAGGTTGTGTGAGGATTCCCAAGTCCACATGGGGGTTCTCTTTAATTTCCATGTAACCACTCACTTTCATGAAATATATACATGTAGAAATCTAGATAAACTATGGAGGATAAAATTTTTGGTATACAAGTTAACCTTAGAAAAATAGAGTGCATGAATATGAGAGAACTTGAAGTAGAGATTTCCCATGTATAGACAAGGATCTGTTGAACACTCGAAATACTTGTTGGCCTCCTACAATGATTTTAATAACTAAGCCTTTACAACCATGACTCAGATATTGGACATCTAACCTAAATAGCTATCTCAATCACCATGAAGGTGCATTTAACTTGTCAACCTAGGGACGTGAACTTGAAATGGGTAAGCACAGTATGTGCACTAGGAACTCAAAGTAGCCATTGCATTCTACAACTAAGAAACACAATACTGAAAGTAAATTGTTTGAAAGGGAAAGAGACAAATGCTGAATATCAATCAATGATTATGCTAAGCTGAAATGCATAACAGGAATAAAGATCTAAGCATCGAACATGACACTACTCTATCTGCTTTGGCTGTAGTAATAGTCACATAATGGAATTCTAGTGGCTGTAGGAATAGCCGATGTCAGATTTCTAACTAAGTACTAAACAACAAGTAATACTAAACTAATGCTAAACTAATAAGATAGATTACTCACCAAGTGGGTCCCCTTGGATAAGTATCCTCTAAACTAGTAAGAACTCAAGTGCTTGAACTCAGAACTTTATTTTATTCACTGTAAATCATGCATACAAGAGGGTAATGTATTTGTATCACTGAAACTAGAGAATGAGATTACAATATCAAATCGTGCAACTTCTGAAGAAGGAGCATCAAATAATTATTTATACTATAGCTATAAAAGGCAGTCAACTCCACTATTGGGAGGATGCCATTTAGGGAAAACAGGGGAAAGTGGAGCGATGGTGGTTACACATGCATGGAATCTAGTCAGACATGCAAGTCCAGACGCAGATCTAGCACAACAGTAACACCCAAGCATGCTCAATCATTAAGGTCCACTACAAGGTGGTTACGTTCAGTTGTATGAAGAATCTTTTATCGTCGGCTGTACCTTTGACTTGGAGCGATTCCTCAGCTAGTCATTATGGTGCATGCCTAGCTGGTGGTGTCTTCCTCAACTTGGCGTATTAAATCTTCATGTCAAGGTCAGTACGTATAATAATTGCACATATATAACCACTATAAGAATTATTCATTAATCACATGCAAAATCAATATAGTTAACCCACATAATATGCCAAATGTCATTAAAGCTTGTAGAGATAGGATAATGTCAAATGCCAATGGTTTGAGGGAAACATTATGAAAATACCAACATTTAATCATCAAATTTCATGACATCAACCAACAAATAGACTATAGATTCTACCCAAAACTAGACTAAAAACTAGGCTCATCACTCCCCCCAACCTAACGTTTTTCTAGTCCTCTAGCAGGGGAAGAGTTGTTCTTCTGCTTGGTCAAGGCTCTGAAATTTGCAACTAAGAGTTGTCCAACATCAGTGGAGCTACAGTGCGTGAATCAGGATCCCAATAGAATCCTCCCAATCTGTCAAACTTGTTCCATCTCTGCCTCTTAGCAGCAACGTCAAACTGGTAAAATCTGAAGTTTGGCATGAGCCACATGAGCATGGGTGGCTGGAAAGTTAGGGGAAGCCAAAGTTGCCCATGTGTTCTCCCAATCTCAATATACCTATCAATTCTTTTTAGTGCTGCAACATAATTGTGGATGGAATGAGGCTCAGTCTGTTTCAACTCATCAATCAAACTATTCCATCTTTGTGACAAACATCTCCTCATGGTTTCCTCCTTTACTGCAGTCTTTACCTCATACTTGCTGTAAACTGCCTCAATCCAAGGAATAATCCTATTTCCATAACTTGTTTTGAGAAGCATTCTATGCCATTCTCTATAAATATCCCTTGGGTTGCTTGATTAAGCTCTAACAGGCAGAGGAATATCAGACTCCAATTTCTTATAAGCACCATGTTGCTATCCCCAACTAATCTCATTTTGTATCCAAGACATGAATGCTCTCAATTGAACATCCCCAACATACAACAATGGATTCCAATCATGGTCTTTTGTGATAGCATAATTATGCAAATAAAATTCACATATCAAATTCTTCATTTTAGGGGAGGCAATCCTATAAGCATTGAAAAATTCCATAGGGGTATCAATAGAAGGATTCAAACTTGAGGCAATTCTTGACATCTTAAAAGAGAGATACTTCTCTTTCAAGAGCAGAGCATAGACCCTTGGAGGGGTCCTACATTCCAGAATTTTTGGTGCCAAAGCTACCATATCATCCACCCTCTGCTTCAGGGTGACAATTTCTATCCTCAATCTCTTCAGGGTGACAATTTTTATCCTCAATCTCTTCATCCTTCTTTTGAATTTCCTCCTTCAATTTTTTCGTTTTTCATTTTTCCATTCTTCCACCCTTCTTTGTATTTCTTTCCATAAATTCAAAATTGTTGCATGTACTGTAAAACTAGGAGGATTATGAATGCCTACCAGTCTTTTTGTTGATGGTGACTCCTCATAAGGCACTATTTGCATGGACTCAAGCTGTCCAGTTATCTCTAGCTATAAGGGTGTCTTTTCTTCTTCCATTTACTACATGGACTCTTGTTCTTGCTGTGGCTGCAGGAACTCCTTCTCTGGTTCTAGTTGTTGTTGTAGGATTTCTTGTTGTAGGACCTCTTGCTTATGTTGTAGGAAGTCTTGATTTTCCTCCAATTCTTTTGCAATGTTAGCAAGATCGGTCGATGTTATATTTGTTTCTACGAGCTCCTAAATATGTCTTCTTCTTCTTCAACATTCTCCTGCTCCATTGGAGCTTTAGGGTCTTCATGTGAGGTCTCACTAGGTTTAGGGATTTCTTGTGGAGGTGTACCAATCACAGGCCCAACTGGTCTTTATTTCTTGGGAGGTCTCTCACATTTCCCTTTGGTTGCAGGATGAATAATATCAACTTCCCTCTTCTTAGAACTTCACACTTTTCTTTCTACAAGCTGTGTCTTAACCTTCCCTTTTCTCATTTCTACCTCTCTCTATTGTGCCCTAGTTTTCATCAGGGTTTCAAGTGGGATGTCATCATTAGAATCTGAGGAAGAGCTTTCTTTTTCTGAGTGCTCTATTCCAAAAGAACTAATTTCTATAGTTTCTTCTGTTGCAGGAGGATTCATGCTAGAGCTAGCACCAAAGGTTGAAACACTAGGAATGGCTTCAACTGTGCTTACTCTCCTGCTAGACCTACAGGATTAAGGAAAAGCCCTAGGTTGCAAGTGCTTAGGTTTAATTTGATAAACATTTATAAACTTTTCCCAAGTCATCCCAGATAGATCATGTAGAGAATTTTCAACTAACAATTTAATCAAGCAATGGTGGGAAACAAAATTATCCCTACCTTTTTGGGTCTCGACCACCATAATTGAGAGAAGATTGCACAACACGTTGGGCACATTCATCCTCCTTCCGTGCCTCATGTGATTCAAAATTTTGAAGTGGATAAAATGCAAGTTTGATTGGCGACCCTCACAAGTGATGTATTTGATAACATACACAACTATCTGCTTCCATAGCTCGAGCAGAGACATTCTCTTTGCACCCTATTTGTCTATGCTCAATTGGGGGTCGTTTGGATTTGTAAACTCAACCCTAGCTGATTTTTCATCTCTGGAAGCAGGGTAGTTTTCACCATTAGCTGGTAACCCTGTGACCTTTGCAATTCTTTCCTCTATTGGGAGAATTTCCAACCCTTTTACTGTGGCTTTTCCTTCTGAAAATGTCTAGGAAAATTTAATGGCAATGCTTTCATCAAAGCCATCCAACTTCAAGAAGTAATCTAACCATCCATAGTTTCTAAATTCTACTAGGCACTGTGCATCCTGTAGTAAAATATCATGCACCATGGGTTCATTTCGAATTAAGCCACCTCCCATTGTCTACAATCAAACAAATGATCTGGAACTTCTTTCCTGTAATTCTCGTCTGAAAATCAAATGCACTTTCCTATAGTATCTGCTAAATTCCAGTACCAACCTGCTAAATTTATAGTGCCAGTGTCGACTGAATTTCCTTTTTTTTTTTTTCCTTCTTGCTTGCAACTCAAGATTACGACAGGGCAATAATGGCAAGAAAAGGAGTGATAAAGAGAAATTATGATAGGAAGAAATGGTGGCTGCAATTATTGTCACTTCACACAAGCAAGCCGTCCTCTCACTCAGATTTTAAATCAGCTCATTTTAAAATTTCTGACCCAACCTAATATGATTTGACACATGGGCAATAAATTCACAAAATATTTGCATCTTTTTCTTTACCCTCCCCCCAACCTAAATTTGGACATGTGTCCACACATGTGAGATGGGAGTGGCGATTGACAGGTAATAATGGAATTTATGTGAATATCTATACTAACGTATAGTGATTAAATGAACACACTTAAAAGATGATTAAAGATAACAATTAATGCACACATACCTAAATGTGTGGAAGATTTGTTGCAAAGATCATAAATAAAGTAATTCTCACCTTTTGTGGAGAATAAATTGAGCAATAAATGAAGTGAAATGAGGTGAGGTGGAATGAAGTGATGGAAGAGAGAGAAAGGTGGTAATGGATGAGTGGATGGGCGGATGGATGAAGAAATGGACTTCCACATAAGTGAAAGTATTTATTATGAAAATTACGTACCTTAATTAGCTAGAAGGAGGGACACTAGGTCCACTTCCTTCGGCTGCAGGAAGCTCTGGTGCTGAAGGCTGGATGAATTGTTGCAGGAACTCTTCTTTGGAAGCTAGCTTGTGGTATAATCTTAGGCGATGACCATTGACAAGTAATTTGAATTTGATAGGGTCAATGGTAGTAAGCTGAACAAATCCATTAGGAAAGACCTCAACAACTTCGTATGGTTCTAGCCACTTTGTCTGCAATTTTCCTAGTATCTTGAGTCATAGAGCAAGGCCCAATCTCCTAGTTTGAATTTTTTGTCCCTGATAAATTTGTCATGCCACTTGATCCTCTAATTTTGCACTACTTATGTATGTTGTAGGGCTATTCTTCTTATCTCATCCAAAGCATTTAGCTACATGATTCTTTCTCTCTGTGCCTCATAAATATTCATCCCCAAATCTACTGCAGTTCGTAGAGTCTTATGTTCAAATTCAACTGACATCATAACTGTCTTTCCATACAACAACTCAAATGGTGTGAAGCCCGCAATTGTTTTCCAGGTTGTCCTATAGGCCCAAACAACTTCTGGTAATCTGTGTGCCCAATCCTTTCTATGGAAAGCTACTGTTTTAGTTAGAATGGATTCAATTTCTCTGTTGGTCACCTCAACTTGGCCATTAGCCTAGGGGTGATAAGGAGTAGACTTCCTCTGCCTTATATTATACTCATTCACTAGTCCTGCAACAAGAGTTGATGTGAATTGTGGCCCTTGATTAGTCACTATTTCTCTTGGGACTCTATACCTTGTGAAAATCTCTTCATAAAGAAATTTTGCAACCTTGTTATCTCTTGCATGCTTCATAGCCTTAACTTCTACCCATTTTGTCACATAATTAGTGCATACCAATATATAAGACTTACCATTTGATGGAGGGTCAATTGGTCCCACAAAATCCAATCCCCACTTGTCAAAGGGTGTGATGACTACCTGAGGGAAAAGTGGCATTTCATCAAATTTGGTTTGTCTGCCCATCCTTTGACATCTATCACATTTTATGGTATACCTTCCTGCATCCTTGTGGAGTGTTGGCCAGTAATACCCTGTGTTCAAAATCTTCATTGTTGTCCTTTTGGCTACAAAGTTTCCTCCACATGGTTCATTGTGACATCTTCTCTCACACATCTCCTCATGACATGGTCAAGTCCAATATAAAATAAACATCTAACGATCCAAGAGAAAGGAAAATATTTTTCAATAAGTGCCCTTTTCTCTTTTGGGGAGAAGTGAGAAGGAACTCTACTTGTGACCAAGTAATTGGCTATGTCAACATACCAGGGTGTTTGTACACTGAGGGAGAATAGATGCTCATTAGGAAAAGACTCATCTATGGGCTGATTATCTTCTGATGTAGTTAGTCTTGAAAGAAAAATTTCAACAACATTGGCCTTCCTTGGCTTATCCACAATGGTTATATCAAAATCCTGCATCAACAATAGCCATCTTGCTAATCTTCTTGTGATCAAAGGTTTATTCATGAGATATCTAATGGCTGCATGATCAATGTGCAAAAAGATTTGGTAGCCTGTTATGTAATGTCTGAATTTGTTCAGTGCATAGATTACTGCCAACATCTCTTTCTCTGTCAATGTATAATTGAATTCAAGTCCCTGTAAATTTTTGCTAACAAAGTAAATAGCATTTTCAACAGATCCCTCTTTCTATCCTAAGATTGATCCTATGGCATAATCTGATGCATCAATGTGGATGTGGAAAGGAAGCTCCCAATTAGGTCCCTTGAGTACAAGAGCATGAGTCAAAGCTACCTTCAAGTCAGAAAATGCCTTGTCACAAGCTTCAATCCACTAAAATTCAACATCCTTAGTGAGAAGGGTATACAATGGTGCTGTTACCTTGCTAAAATCTTTAATGAAACACCTATAATATCCTGCATGACCCAAGCAACTCCTAACATCCTTCTGTTTTACAGGTGTAGGCAAATTTTTGATTACCTCAATTTTTGTAGGATCTACTTGAATCCCCTTGTGGGAGATGTAGTGGCCAAGAACTACACCCTCTTGCATCATCATGAAACACTTTTCACTATTTAAGGACAAGTTTTGATATTCACATCTTTGTAGGACTCTCTTGAAATTTTCCAATGCTTGATCAAAATTAACACCATAAGTGGTGAAGTCATTCATATAGATTTCCATGCAATCATGAGAAATGTCTGAGAATATGCTAATGAATACCCTCTGGAAAGTTGCAGGTGCATTGCACAAGCCAAATGGGAGTACCGAATAGGAATAGTTCCCCCATGGACAGGTGAATGTGGTATTCTCCTAGTCTATAATTTGGATCTGGTTGTAGCCGCTGAATCCATCTAGAAAAGAGAAGTATTGCTTTCTTGCAAGTGTGTCCAAAACTTGATCAATGAAGGGTAAAGGAAAGTGTTCCTTCTTGGTGGAAACATTAAGTTCCCTATAATCAACACAAACTCGCCATTTCCCTCCTTTCTTGGGAATAATCACTAATTGAGACACCCACTGACTATCTGAAATGGGGTAGATAAATCCCACATCTAGTAATTTCTACAATTCTCCTTTCACAATCTCTCTTAGTGCAGGGTTAATTCTTATTTGTGGCCATCTTACTGGAGTGCAATCATCTCTGATATAAATTTTGTGTGTACAAAGTTTAGGATCCGGTCCCTTCATATCATGATAATCCCATGCAAATGCATGCTGATGGGCCCTTAATAGGTTTGCTAATAACAATTGTTGTTCTTCATTCAATTTACTATTAACATTCAGATTTCTTCCCTCTGACACCTGGACTTGTGTAGTTAACTCTATCATGGATGCTTCATTAATACATGGTACCTTTACTTCATATGGAAACAATGTATGGAACATACCTGTTGCTGCAGGAAGTCTACTTGTAGGAACAATGGCTACAAGAAGAGTGGCTGCAAGAAGATCGTTTGTAGGAAGAACGTCTGTAGGAATAGTGGCTATAGGAAGAGTGGGAAGAAGTGTCCCGACTAAAGTAGAAGATGATGCTTCCTCCACTTCATACTGGTTCTGAATGATGTTAGCCAACACTTCATCCTCATCTTGGAGCTGCATGAAAGAGCTTCTTCCTAGCATCATAAGTTGTGCCACAAAATTAACTTTCTCGGCCTCTTCACCAACTTGTGGCCATAAGGGATTATCTTCATCATGAGATGGCTGAGTAGGTGGATAAAGAATTTTTTTTTTTAGTGTTCCTCCCATCTAAAATGGTCATGTCACTTGGTTGAAATCCAATGTATGCATTTGCAGTTGCTAACCAAGGCCTTCCAAGAATGATGGGATACTCACCTAGTGTAGCCTTAGGAGAAAGAATCATAAAATTAGCTGGGCATTCCCAGGAGTTTAGAACTACCACAAGATCTTCCACTACACCATCGGGCTTAACAATAGAGCTATTAGCAAGTTGCAAGATAGTAGGAGTAGATCTCATACTTGCAATGTTTAGTTGTTATAAGATGTCTTTGGTCATTAAATTGATTTTTTCCCCTAAATCAATCAAAGCATTCTTCACTTGGATCCCGTTTATGACAACTGCTACCACAAGACTGCTTGGGTCATTATATTTGGGAATAGTCACTTTTCCCAGCATGGTGTCAGCTAGCTATCCCACCACATGAACTGTAGTTGGGTCTTTCTTTTTCCTACCTGGCTTCTTGAGACAAACTTCTTTGATTGATTTTCCATAGATTGTAACATCCTTTATGGCTTGAAATAGGGGTATTTGAACACATATATGCTTCAGATGATCCAAGATATCAAAGGTGGTATCCTCCTTTTCTTCTTTCTTCTTGGAAACTTCCAATCTCTGAGGAAATGGTGGTTCTTGCTCGGTCTGCTTGGCTTGGAATGGTTCAAAATTTTTTAGGTGCATTTGGCTGAATAGGATCATTCAGAGGCTCCTCCTCCTCTTCCATAGGAAGCTTAGTAATGATGGGCTTGGAAGGGGCTGTTAGAGTGGTTCCTGAATGCAGGTGGATATCACTTACACTCACAACATATGCATGGAATTGATTTGAAACAACATAATATGTAGGCTGCCATGGTTTGTTATTTGGATTGGGTGTGGGATGAGCTGGTAGCTGAGTAGGTTTAGGTGCATTTGAGCTTGGATTAACAGGTGCAGGAATTATAGCAGGTTCTTGGGGCTGAGAAGGTGGCTGCATGTAACTGGTTGTCTGAATAGGCCATTGCTGTCCTCTCCATTGATTTATTTGCTGCCAATTTCTTGGAGGTGGTTACCATTTCCCTTGAAATTGCTACCAATTCCCCT
The DNA here is from genome assembly GCA_007258455.2 of Sequoia sempervirens. Lineage (NCBI taxonomy): Eukaryota > Viridiplantae > Streptophyta > Pinopsida > Cupressales > Cupressaceae > Sequoia > Sequoia sempervirens. The sequence goes on from VDFB02065497.1 coordinate 40,661, forward strand.
GAGGTTGCTGCCACTGGGGTGGAGAACTCTGATGATTGGGCCAAGCATTTGGAGGGTTACTCCAAGGCTGTGGTGGATATCCTCCATAACTGGGTGGATATGGGGGCTGCCATTGGTTACCAGATGAATAGGAGTTAAAATATGATCTAGCATAGGATAGTGGATCTAGTGGCATACCTTATATTGGAGCCCAAGGCTTCCTTTGTGCAACATAGTAGAATTAGTCTTAGGAAATTCAATATGAATTGGCTTGAACTCAGGTGAAACCTACTTTCTTTCAAGATTAGCTACCATCTTACATTTGCAGTTCTTCTTTTGTTTGCAGTGGGGACAATACTTTGTCAACATTGCCTCTACCTCCTCTTGCTTCTTCTTGGATTGAAGTGTATCTAGCTGAGTAGCTAGATTGTTGATAATGTCATGCTTGAAGTCTACCAGCAAATAAGTGATCTCCATTCTTGAAACTTCACCAGTAGTTGACTTACCCATGGAAGATTGATAAGCTCTCCCTTTTTTTGAAGCTGACCTAGACTAATTCTGGCATATTTTCTTGATATCCTCCCAAGGAGCTTGAGAGATATCTCCTCCTTCCATGAAGTCCAAGGCATCAGTGCATCTGTCATTGATTCCTCTCAAGAAATTTTTTTTTTGTGAGTCCTCATTAAATGCATGGTGTGGGGACTTTTGCAGGAAAAATAAGAACCTTGCAATGTAATCTTCTAGGCTCTCATCTTCCTTTTGTTGCATCCTGAAAATGTCACCTCCTCTCATGTCACTGCCCCTGCAATATTCCTTGTATTTCTTAGGGAATTTTGTCTTCATGTCTTCCCAAGTTTCCATAGTATCTCTGCCTAGGCTCATGAACCATCTTAATGCAACCTCTTTCTGAGTGGTAGGAAATAGCTCAAGCCTATGGGCATCAGTAGTATAATCATAACTCCTACAGAGTATGCCAAACTCAAATAAGAAGGTATCAGGATCCTCTGTGACAATTCCATAAAACTTTGGGAGTGCTAAGGCATGAATGTTCTTGATGTTGTCAAATTCATTTTGATGGGCAATGGGGAAAGGAAAAGCTGGTTGGTTAGGTCTGTTCCTATTTGCATCACCCATGCCTGCTTGATGTTGTTCCAAAGAAAAAGAGTTCTCAAGCTGATTTTGATCTTCAGAGGAGACTTCATAATTAGTCAGATTAGGATATGCATTAGCAAAGGGCCATGGATCTTCTTCTTCTTCTTCTTCTTCTTCTGGTAGGTTCTGCTATTCAACTAGTTAGAGTGGATTAGGATTGTTAGGAAGGAATCTCTCATAAACATCCCTTCTCCTTCCTCTATGCATGCGGTATCACTCACTATCAGTCAGCTCACACAAAATATTGGTAAAGAATAGGGGGGTCATTACTTCCTAAATGAGGACAACTTCCAGAAACACTACAACAAGGAAAACTACCAATGACTCCAAAAGACTCCCTAGCTTGACACCATCCCTAGCAACGATGCCAAAAATGCTGGCCTCCTACAATGATTTTAATAACTAAGCATTTACAACCATGACTCAGAGATTGGACATCTAACCTAAATAGTTATCTCAATCATCATGAAGGTGCATTTAACTTGTCAACCCAGGGACATGAATTTGAAATGGGTCAGCACAATATGTTTACTAGGAACTCAAAGTAGCCATTGCATTCTACAACTAAGAAACACAATACTGAAAGTAAATTGCTTGAAAGGGAAAGAGACAAATGTTGAATATCAATCAACGATTATGCTAAGATGAAATGCATAATAGGAATAAAGATCTAAGCAACGAATAGGACACTACTCTGTCTGCTTTGGCTACAGGAACAATCACATAATAGAATTCTAGTGGCTACAAGAACAGTCAATGCCATATTTCTAACTAAGTACTAAACAAAAAGTAATACTAAACTAATGATAAACTAATAAGAATGATTACTCACCAAGTGGGCCCCCTTGGATAAGTATCCTCTAAACTAATAAGAACTCAAGTTCTTGAACTCAGAACTTTATTTTATTCACTGTAAATCATGTATACAAGAGAGTAATGTATTTGTATCACTGAAACTAGAGAATGAGAGTACAATATCAAATTGTGCAACTTCTGAAGAAGGAGCACCAAATCATTATTTATACTACAACTAAACAAGGCAGTCAACTCCACGACTAGGAGGACGCCATTTAGGGAAAATAGGGAAAAGTGGAGCGATGGCGGTTACGCATGCATGGAATCTGGTCAAACATGCAAGTCTAGATGTAGATCCAGCACAACAAAAACACCCATGCATGCTCAATCATTAAGGTCCACTACAAGGCGGTTACATTCAGTTGCATGAAGAATCTTTTGCCATCGGCTGCCTTTGACTTGGAACGATTCCTCAGCTGGTTGTTATGGTACATGCCCAGCTGGCGATGTCTTCCTCAACTTGGTGTATTAAATCTGCATGGAAAGGTCAGTACGCATAATAACTGCACATCTATAACCTCTCTAAGAATCATTCATTAATCACATGCAAAATCAATATAGTTAACCCACATAATATGCCAAATGTCATTAAAGCTTGTAGAGATAGGATAATGTCAAATGTCAATGGTTTGAGGGAAACATTATGCAAATACCAAAATTTAATCATCAAAGTTCATGACATCAACCAACAAATAGGATTCTACCCAAAACTAGACCAAAAACTAGGCTCATCAATACTAAGAGGGGGGGGTGTGAATCAATATTCTCTAAAACCATTTAAACATTCATTCCACATAGCATGTTCAATTTTCACTAAGAAAGAAAAGCATGAAATCAACCATCAATATCACATAACACATGGACACCATATTTTTATGTTGAAAACCCAAAACAAGAAAAACCATGGTGAAGATCTTAGCTCACAACATATTATAACTGGTTATAAGATATTATAAAAGTGCTTATTGCAGGTGGAATCACTATCCTAGTGGAATCATTGCCCACAAAAAGAAGAAAATATAGAAGAGATGGGTGGAACATAGCCAAAATGAGTTGTTAAAAATGCATCTACAACATGTTGGAATATAGTTCCACTAAAGCTCTTAATACACGTAGTCAACACACTTCATCACTCTGCTATGCTTTGCACTTGCATCACTTTTTCACAATTCACAGAACCACTACACTTGCATATTCGCTAACACCTCTCCAACACCAAAATGATCTTATATACTTATATTCATTTCATCCCAACATCAATTAAGTTGGCCTAATTAGATGTATCATGCAAAATATAACTTGTCATCCAAAAACATACTTCACACCATAAACAAAGCTTGTAGCAAACTCAAATAGGTCGGCATGGACCCATATTAGCTCCCACATAACTCATCATCACCCGGACTTCCAAGAAGCCAATGCCCAAGCCACCCAAGAAGTAGACTGTTGCGTCCTAAGGTGTTTGTTCAAGTTATTGTGTGATGGATGATGAGGTTGAGGTCTAGCCTTTTCCTCATACTGAAGATGCAATTTTGGTTGGTGGTTTGAAAATGAATGTGGATGTGGTTTCTTCTTAGCCTATTGCTAAAAAAAAAGGTAAGGATAAATTTTTTGTTCCAAATAACGGCACAAAGTTAGATATTTTTAAGGGTTATGGGATGTTTGACCCCTTATCTGCTGATTTTTCTTACTTGGATGAGAAGAACCCTGATATGATGACCCTTTTGTCTTGAAAATGGATCTACCTATAATTTTAGGGTGGTGAAATGGGTCCTTATTGAATTCAATAAGGTCAATATTAAAATAAAAGCCTCAAGGAAAAATTTCAAAGTATTCCCAAGGGATTTTTTTTTGATATTATTATTGAAAGAATTGTGGATTAGAAAAGTTATGTTTCAAAATTTTAGTTTGAGTGTGCTAATCGGCTACAAGGATTGGAGAACAAAGTGGCTACGCTGGACAAGGACATTTAGAATATTTTTGAGGTCACTCACATGTCTATCAAAAATAGTGCACATTCTTTGAATATTTTAATGGAAAAGATGAGCACCCTTAGGGAGTATTAGATGGTGGAGTACCAAATGAGAGCGCTACCACTAAGGAAAAAGGAAAGAACCAAGGGAATGAGGGTCAGAGCACTAGAACAAGGGATAACCTCATTAAATCCTTTGAAGATGAAAAGTAGGAGCTATTGTCTATGGTCAACCTTCACTACAACCAAGAGTTGGAGATTGCTATTAAAACTTTAAAAGAAACGAGATAGTCTTGTTGTGCCTCACTATGTAGTCTTCTAGTTCACTATTGTGTGGCTATTTTTTGGCTGCTAGGTTCTCTATGTTATCTTTTGTCTTAGCAACATTTTTTTTATTTGACATACTTTTGTATAGGGTTTTGGGTCCCTTCAAAACCTATTTTTACCTCTTAATCAAAAAACTTATTTAAACTTTTCAATACTCATATCATATTAGGTTGGCACCAATAGTGACCTAACATCAAAATTCACCAACTAATCAATCACAAATGGACACACAGACCTCCAAAATTCATGCCACTTGGAATTAAGATACATCTGACATCTATCAACACTCACATAAATCAACAAGATCAGATACCAATCCACAGTGAAGTGTAGACTTACCCAAACATACACCCTATATTGGTAATCACTATGTCTGGCAGACTTGATATTTTGTTATTCATAATTTTTTCACTAGAAAAAAAAATAATGTGAAAAAATGGATTTAGAATCCTCTAACATCCAACAAAATTTCCTTATAGCCATAGAGCAAGATTCCTCAAGGCAGACCAATGCAGGCCAAGATATTGGATGTCCTATACAATGAAAAGCTATTCTAACACAACCAATTTTCTGCTTCAACCGTCTGCACCTGATCAAACCTTCTTACAAATATACATTGGATTATCATCTATAGACACACTCATGCTTCAACAAATGATCTGAGTATCAATCTCCATACAATGTTGACATCAATGACAACACTACATACAACTCATGCTCATACTCATGTTGTCAATAAACATATCAATGAAAAAATCCACAAAATTCCAACAATCTCCCCCTTTATCATTGATGACAACACACATCAACTACCTCCAAAATGTACCTTCAAAACTCTAAACTACTCCCCCCTTGACATCAAGGGCAAAGGGAACATATATGTTATGTTCTTTGTTCCCTCTTTGACATCATTCACAAGTTCTTTATTAGATTGCATTTATAGTTACATATGATCCCCCTAACATATATATACATGATACAAGAGAGTGATAACCTAAAAAACTTGACTGAATCCCCCATAAGGGTGCTATCCAACAATATTGGATCAAAAATTGTACTAGAAAACTATTTATAACATTTGCATATATACACTAAAATCTGATCAACAAATTGAAATGCATAAAAATAAATATAATCACCTGGAGGAAGTATTTGACACCTAAAGCTCCTCAAGGTGTGTTTTCCATTCCTTCTTCCCTTCTTCCCAACCTTTCTTGGTGAGGCCAAGCATTCAACTCTGAGAATCAAACTCCATAAGAAGTTCTTCACCATCATATGGAGAACAAGGTACCAGATTTAACTTTGTTTCTTTTTCTACACTCATTAGGGCACTAGAGATAGGTAAAAATTTGATGTTTACTAGATCCCCGAGATTTCCAATTTGTATAATTATCTTCTCCTTTTGAACTTGCAGTTGAAAAAATTGTTCATGCAAATTCTCTATCACAATGCTAGTGCTCCCATCAATGTCTTGTGTTGGATCATAGGCACCAGATACTTTATCAATTTGGGACTCAATAGAGTCCATCTCATCTTTTATTCTTGGTGGAGCTAGGCCATTTCAAACAAAATTGGAATAACATTTTTGCTTCCGCTAAGAAATCCTGAACACCTTTGAGATTATCTTGAAATTTGTTGTGTGTGGTGGCACACTTCTTTGTTATGTCCATCAATATCTTCTCATTTACCTATTTATCTATTTTTTTCTCCAATTTTTCCTTCAATCCACTGGAGTACTCCTTGAATGAGTCAAGCAAAAACCTTAAGTTCTCCATATCAGATAAGGATTTTCCTACACATGCACCAAGTATGGTTTCTTGCAGTACCTTTATCACTTCATCATTCAACTTTGCACTTTTCTTATGTGTCTGTAAAATTTCTTCCATACACATCACCTGATTGAAGCTTGTTTAGTGGAGAGAGTTTTTCCATGTCTACTTGCCCCTGTTGCATCAAAAGTTGAAGTAATTAGGTAGACACTACGGGTTGAAATTATAGTTGTATACTTACCAAATTCTTTAAAGAATCCTCGGAGGTACCGAAAGATTCTCCAACTGTCTTTGTATCATCTTCTATAACCTTCTTTTCCAAAACCTTTTCCTTGTCACTAATGCTAATTTTTGTATTTTCTTCATTAACCTCAACATTGACTGGTGTCTCCTCATCCTTCTTTAATTTAGTACTAGATGCATTCAAATCATTTTGCTCATCATCCTTATATTTTTCAGTGCTATCCAGAGGCATATTCATCTTCGGGTTTCCTTGTGCATCCTCTGCATTAACCTCTAGTTCCAGAGTAGGGGAGTTATGAGCTATAGATGCATCCTCCTTTTGTACCTCTTTAACATTAACTTCTATAGTGGTATTATCTCCTACTAGAGGAGCATCATCTGTAGTACCTTTTCTTGTAGTGTTCTCTTCACTAGTAACATTTTTTTCCACATCTAGAAGAGTGTCATCCTACACATTCTCTTCTTTAGAAGCATGCTCATGTTGAGCATCATCATGTTGTGCCTTTTATGCTTCCTTAACATTTGAAGTCAGCACATCATCATGCATTTACTCTACACTGTTAGAGTAATTGGTTTTACTTGATTAATTAAACAATATCTTGTTAATTAATTAAGTTACCTTTTATCTCTTTTTCACTTAAGCTAACTTTAGGTGCATAATAATTAATTATTTTATTAATTATTATGTGTAAACCTAGGGTTTTTCCTTTTTTTTTGTTTTTTTACCTATATAAGGTTGTAATCTCTTCTTTTGTAATTTAACTCTTTTACATTGGCAATATTGGGCTCTATATTTTTTGAGCATATTTTGCTTTATTTTTTCTTTGCATCTCCCTTGTAACAAGTGTTTAGCTTTCAGAAATCTTTCTTCTCCTTCAACCATTTGAAGTAAGACCTAGCCTTTGTGCTAAATATGTAACCTTTTCAATTGATTCTTTCTGGATCCTTTCAAGATCATTTTGATCTCTACTCACAAGGGTGGTTACCTTTTTCTTTGTTTGGAACTCCATATTATACAATTGAGCCAATGTGACTTTATTTTCATCCAAAAGAGGTGCACTAATATAGAATCCAAAGAAAAAGACCTCAATTTTTCTTCTCCATTGATTGCCTCCTATATTCTTGCATATAATACATTCCTTAATTCTTCAGGAAACTATTTTTCAATATTCTTCATATTTACTTCAAAAGTAATAATGTACTTTACAATGGATTCTTCAATGGTAGCCTTGTCTATGTCATCAGTAGTAGTATACAATGTAGCAGTCTCTTCTAACATTTCATGCTCTATGATCCCATTGAATAAGGCATCTAGTTTCATAGGGCTATGTGGACTTACTGGATTCTTCTTCTTCTTTTTCTTGTCTTCCAGTGGCTACTTTTCTTTGTTGGACTCAGGTTTCTTCTCCCTCATCTATATTTTGTAGCCTTATTTTTCTTTCTCCACTTCAACCTCACTGTTAGTATCTACAATATCAATCTTTTGTTTCTTTGCACTTTCTTCACCTTGTGAAGCTTCAGAGTTCCTTTTTCAGACCAATTGTGGTCCTTCTTCTTCTTCTTCTTCTTCTTCCTCCTCAACATTTACTCCCAAGTATGCGTCTCTTGTTGCTTTGATTTTAACTCTTCTTCTTGCAGGGCCTATTTGTTGTTTTTCCAGAGTGGACTTTTCTTTTACAGACATCTTCTGCAGCTTTTCTGGAGATATCTTCTCCTTCACTGGAGTACTTGCAGACTCTTTCCTCTTCTCTCCAATGAAAAATTTAGTCCCATAGGACTTGGGGGAAACTAAAGGAGTGGTATATATTCTACCAAATTTTCTAACACTTTATGATCTCCCCAATGAGCCAAACATGACTTTATCCATCTCTACTTGTTCTTTTGTGAGGCCCATTACCTCCGCAAACTATGCAGTCATATTCTCAACTATTTTCTTTATCTATTTTTTTCTCTGATCCATATGCACCTCCATGGATTTCTCCTCATATGGACCATATCTCTCCTGAGAAGTGTCCCTAGGTTTTCTCAACATAAGATCAACCAAACCAATTATTGATTTCTCTTCAACCTCACATCCCATTTCTAGGATCCACACTGTTCTAGGCTCAACAACCTCAATTATGCAACAATCTTTACTTACCATGAAAATAATGTCATTCTTATATTTTTCTACCAATTTTTTTGGTATTCTCTCTCTAGCGTACATATTCTTTTGGAAGGTCTTGAAAAATCCCCATAATACAGCTTCCTATGTCTCCACATCACCTAACCTCCTTAGGCGGTCTCTGATTTGATGAGCTATCAGTCTATTCTTCAACCAAACTATATTCTTTGTATCGGGAAACTCATTCAAAAAGTAAAACAACAGACAAATGATCAATGTGACGAACTTGAAAGGATATTTTGAATCCTTTGTCTTCTATAAGTTCTTAATCAATTGTGCCCTCAATAACTTGCACACATCATAATAAGAAACCTTCACAACCATTTCAAATGCTGTATTAATAACGATTGTTAATACAAAGTTTTCCTTGAACTAGTGAAATATATTTTGTAACCAATCATCATTGAGGCAAAACTTGACTGTCGGATCTCTAATGTTCTTGATTGTTAAACCCCTCTTGTCATATGTTGCTCCAGTTAGCTCCATCACTATTTCATTCTTCACAGACTTTAGTGCAAAAACTAGTCTAGTTGAACATAAACCCATAACTACCCTGATAACCTCTTTGTTGATCAAGTGTGGCTAATCAAGATAGATGAATCTATCATGGATTCTACTCAGGGAAAACCTTACCCACACATCATCATGGATAAAGTTAGGAAAACAATGCCAGACATCGAGCTTCTTCTCTTCCAATCTCTCAATTTTTTTTTAGTTCAAAGTTGTCTTTGGTTAGTTCATTAACCCACACATCACCCCTTTTTCCATGATCATACTCTTCCAACTTTGCATGAATGTAAACCCTTACATATTTTGTGTGTAGAACACCATATGGGATTTGCGAAAATTCACCATTTGGATCATCCACTAGGGATTTGTTGGGATGTCATTTGAATTTGGGTTGGGGACAATCCACTATGTCTACAAATTATGGTGTATACATTGTGCAACAAATTCAAAAAAATTTCAAAACTTAGGGAAAGATAGTATTATAGATACCTTTTAATCACCTTCTGGTTAGGGTTTCACATGCAAGAACTTCTGAAAAATTATTTAAACGCTTTACTTTTCTCCTTCACTGCTTTGCTCTTCTCAAATATTCGTTTATAAATGACTTAGATTGTGTATGAAATCACTTATAAACCTTTTTGAATTGACCTAATTTCACATTGAATACACAATTTGAAAAGCTGATTAAAACCCTAACTGTGTGCACAGTTAGTTTCAAATGCTCTGCAATCTTCTGAAACTCAATATTTTCCACTGGTTCTTTCTCAATAGATCAAGCATATTGACCCACACCTTATATCCACATGCTGAAACATCAACACCATTTCTCTAGTAGGGGATAAATTATATTCTATTAATGCACCCCTAAGCCAAAGCTTTCTTATTAGTTTCCAGAGGAAACATCTACACCAAATGTTGGTATAGACTCAGGCTTAGTCTCACTGTCTTCCTTCTTTCTCCACATCTTGTACATCTCTTTCTTCATCTCTACTGGATCAACCTTTTTCATTAGATCATTCTTCTTTACCAAATTTTTCTTCTTCACATTATCACTTCTGTAAAATTTGGAAATGTGTCATGGTCTTTTGCATTTGTAACAAGTGACAACATTTTGAACAAGCTTACTTCCACCCATTCTGGATCTACATTGATTAGCTTTATGCCCAAATACATTACATGCATAATTGTAGCCATTGAAATATTGTAACATCATACCATTGTTATAGCCATTCATCATTTGATTTTTGCATTCACTAGCCTTATGACCAAACCTTTTACATGTAAAGAAATGACCGATAAAAGATTGAACATTCTAATTTATTCTACTTCTACATTCCATAGCATTATGTCCAAATTTATTTTAGGAATAATAGAAACCATTAAAATATGGGTACCTTTGTGTATTTGGTTTTCTAATTGGTGGTCTTTTGAAGTCTTTCCTTTGATTTTGGAATTTCTTGCCATTAATCTTCTTGTCCTCAATACTCTTTTCAACCTAATTTAGAATTTGATCTATTTTTGAGCTTTCACCTTTCTCAAACCCTAATCCTTCTTTGTCTTTAGAACCTTTCTAGTTTACACTCATTTCATCAAGATTTTTATAACTCATGTTGAATTTGTTTTCATGAATCTTTTCTTTCTTAGGACCTATTCTCAAGGTCACAACTTCTTCTTCAAGTTTTGAACATTCTTCAAATTTTCTTTTCATCTTAGCATTCAGGCATTCATCAACTCTTTTTCCTTCTTCAACTTACACTTTTAGATTGGTAATTGTTTCATTTTCTTGCTTCAACTTCTCATTAACCTCCTTATTCCTTTCTCTGAATTTCTTGTTTTTCTCTCTCAAATTTCTAATGGATTCATCTGCTTCTTTGAAATTTTCCTTCAGATATTTGTTCTCACTTTTAGTCCTTTCTAGATCTTCAAGGGCTATTTTGAGTTCTCCATTCATGTCAACCATGCACTCTTCTTCTGTGAATCCAAAAATAAGAATTTATATTTTAGAGAAGTAGGATATCTTCTAAGAGTCATGTGCTCAACCTCCAAGATCTTCCCCAACTGATTAAGCTTCTTCCAAGGAAACAAGATCTGATACCAATTGTTGAACCCTCAGAATATTGAGAGGGGGGTGAATCAGTATTCTCTGAAACCACTTAACATTTAAACATTCATTCCACATAGCATCAATTTTTAGTAAGAAATGAAAGCATGAAATCAACCATCAACATCACATAACACATGGACACCAGATTTTTATGTGGAAAATGCAAAATAGGAAAAACCATAGTGAGGATTAGATCACAATATATTATCACTAGTTATAAGATATTATAGAAGTGCTCACTGCACGTGGACTCATTGTCCTACTGGACTCACTATCCAAAAAAAGAAGAAAAGATAGAAGAGAGGGGTGGAACACATCCAAAATGAATTGTTACAAATGCATCTACAACATGCTAAGATATAGTTCCATTGAAGCTCAATACATAGAGTCAACACACTTCATCAATCTACTCTAACACTCTGTTCTGCTTTGCACTTGCATCAATTTTGCATAATTCACATTCACTACACTTTCATATTCTCTAACACCTCTCCAACATTGAAATGATCTTACTTATATCTATTTCATCCCAACAATAATTAAGTCGGCCTAATTAGATGTATCATGCAAAATATAACTTGTTGGCCCAAAACATACTTCATGCCACAAAAAAATCTTGTAATGAACTCAAATAGGTCAAAATGGACCCATATTAGCTCCCACATAATACATCAACACTTATTTAAACTCTAAAATACTCATATCATATTAGGTCGGCACCAGTAGTGACCTAACATCAAAATTCACCAACTGATCAACCACAAATGGACACATAGACCTCCAAAATTCATGCCACTTGGAATTAAGATACACCTAAAACCTATCAAAACTCTCATAAATCAGTAAGACCAAATAACAATCCATGATGAAGTTCATACTTACCAAAACATACACCCTGTACTGGTAATCATTGTCACTGGTAGACTCGATATTTTGTTATTCATAACTTCTTCACTAGAAAACAAAACAATGGGAAAACTTGGATTTAGACTCCTCTAACATCCAACAAAATTTCCTTAGAACCACAAAGAAAGTATCCTCAAGGTGGATCAATGTGGACCAAGATACTGGGTGTCTTGTACACTGAAAGCACTATTCTGACACTTAGCCAATATTTTTCTTCAACCATCTACACCAGATCAAAGCTTCTTACAAATATACATTGAATTATCATCTATATACACACTCATGCTTCACCAAATGATTTTCATATCAATCTCCATATAATTTTGACATTAATGAAAATACTGCATACAAATCATGCTCATACTCATGTTTCCAGTAGACATATCAATGAAAAACTCCACAAACTTTCAATAGGAACATGGTGCATAGTGGCACAAAAAATAAAAATTCACTTCAAAGATTAGGTCATCTAATAGCAGTCCAATCACATGTACAATAACACCAAAGAATGCCAAGAATTTCAAGATTGCATAGAGTTTTATACAATAACATCTAGAATATATAGACTAATTGGTACATGTCAAGGATTTTACAAGATGAAATTAAAAAATTACATCAAAATTGTAGCATAGAAAATTGTACTCCCTTGTAGGTGATAGTACAATTTCACGCTTAGTTTGGACCCAATTTAGTGACCCTTGTGTTCATGCATCTTTAACATCCCCTAACTAGACCCTAATCTCCTAAATTATGCATTTTGAGGCCTATTTTACCATTTTCTAAGAGATTCCAAGCATTGAACACATTCAAGCAATTAATGTTTTGCCTTCGATACATTGTATCCTGGAAAATAGGGCCAGGACCCATACGACCATGGGAATCTGGGTCCCCCTATTATGTTGGGGATCAATTTTTAATATGTTGGTGTCACCATTTTAACATTCAAATTTCAAATTTCAAATGTTGAATTTTGAGATCTAATCTTTAGGAAATTAGAAAAATTCCTATAAATACCTAGTCTTTTCACCATTTGAAATCTAGAGAGAGAAAAGAAAAATAATTGAATTCTTGGACCAACAAGAGATCACTACATTGCATCATATACATTTGAATTTGCAGGTTTTCAAGATTATTTGTAGATTTGATCAAGCCATATGTCATGATTGAAGGTTGATGCTAATAGAATAACATGATGTATTCTAGGTTTGGGAGATGCATTTGGCCATTTCCTTCAACCTAATGAATTGTTTCATAATGTTCTCATCTTCAAGCTTCATCGTACTTGTAGCCTAAAGAAAAGTATCATTGCATTTCAAATTTACTAAGGGTGTTTGACTCCCTCTTAGGTAGATCTTGTCATTTTCATATAGGAATCCTTCTCTAACACATTTGAGTAGGTTTTTTATGCATTTTAGCTCATAACAACCTTAGAAGCACTTAAGGTTAGGGAACACACAATGTTTTCTATTATATCTTTGGCTATTTGTTGAGGTTTGAATAACAAAATAGGGGTTTGATTGAGGAAAAATCCTATATAGCCCCCCCTACACCATCTCTTTTGTAGATTTGTTGTAGGTCCAAATCTAAAGACAAAGGATTTTAGGGAAGGAAATAGAGAGTAGACAAAGTGCTAGATGATCAATTTTTGAAGTTAGACAAGGCCTACAAAGACCCATATGCCCTTGGGCGAATGAGTCCCCTTATGCATGCCAGATCCAACTTTTTATGATAGGTGCACATCATTTTACCCCTCCTAGATATACCTGTAATTCACTGTTTATGTTTATCATTCATCATATTATTGCAATTTTTATATTAGGGCATATAGTCTAATTAGGTTAATAAAGGAAAACCATTTCCAGTCTATTTACAAAGCCCTAAGGATTCAAATAAAGGTCTAATTGACTCACCTTGTTGATTTGTATCCTGATGTACTTTGAAAAAGGGGAGAAATTGATCCTAGGTTTTATGCACTAAACTTAAGGGAACCCTTTTTCTACATCTCATTTTGGTAAACCTGATATTTTAACATCATAACCTTCTAAAATTTGAAGTAATCCAACCCTAGATCTAGGTTTTGCATTTTTTATTTAGGGTTTCATTTGTGCATCATAAAAAAATACATTTCATATTGCATCATAACTTGTATTAGGGTTTGTTTCAATTCTTTAGATCATATTTGCATTCAAGTTTGTCATTTATTTTTTAAACATTATCATACACTTGCATTTCACTTACATTAGGAAATTTTGGAAGAATAGTCACTGTGAAACCACTTTGCAAACAAAAAAATTAACCTTAAACAACAACACAAACATTCAATTTTTTAGTTTTTTGAACCCTATTAGGGACTCAGACACCCCTACAGGTAGCTCAGGGAAATTTTGCACATATTTATGTCTTTGTACTTTCATTTTGTTTCTGCTTGCAAATGTCTATTTTGATATTTTGAAATAGTGTTATTGCATGTTGAAGATAGATGCCATTTTTCTTAGCTTGTTGCAAATTTTGAAAGAATTTTGATTTTTAGTAATTGAAATTATCATTTGTAGGACAATTGTTTATATTTTCTAAAGAATTGCATAATCTGGATAATTTAGTTTTAATTTTTCAAAAATTCAAAACCCTAGGTTGTTACAACATATTGCACAATTCAGAAACTCACAAAACAACAACAAAACCAATTATAAATCTAGGTTTGCAAATAGTCAAATAGTTAATCTTTGTTACTAAAGCCTTTGAAATTGAAAATTTAGAGAAATCACTAACATGACCCAAAAGCCTTAGGGCGTCCTAGCCCTCCAAAAATAGCCTTAAAGCTCAAGAATAGATTGATATTTCCTGTCAGTTTGTAGGTCTACAATTTGAGTTTCAGATCTGTAGCAGGTTTGTAAACCTATTTTTAACCCTAGCTAGCTTCAATGTGTATTAGAAACTAATGATTAATATTAGAGAAAGCATAGTCATCTAATCATGTCAAATATATTTCTACAAGTGCATTGTGTACCTGTAAATCCCTTTAGTTGTAATGAATTTGACATGTTAGATGAAGCCCTTGAGGACTTCATCTCACCTAGATCATCTGCTAAGGTTTACAACATTACCACAAAACAAAGAACAATTAATGAAATTACACCTCAAATTATCATTTATCCACCTATGCAACAACCTCAATTCCAAACCAAACCCATTCTTATCATAGGACCTCCTAAAAAAAAACCAAAACCTCAAGGTCACATCTTAAACTTTACACAACTTACTAGCAATCATGTGTCACAACAACCAAGTTACCACATAGTTTCTTGTACATATAAAACAAGGAATAAGAATCAAACATAACAAACACAAACCATTACATCATCGATACCACTTCCACAACCTATTTTTCCTAGTGCCCCTCGCTTACCTCAACATAGTGGAAAGGAGTATGATCTTGTGGAACAACTTTGTAACACTCCCGCTAAGATTTCCTTATAAGACCTAATTCAAAAATCACCTACTTACCATGGAATGCTTCAAAATATTTTATTAAGATTTATGGTCCCTCCTAGTGCATAACCAAATGATACAACCATAATTAAAGGTATGAACTTGGTTAATGTGGATATTGTCTTCCATCAAAGTGAACTATCTCCCTTGGAAACACAAAAAAAAAAATGATACTTTAATGATATTGGTTGTTATTAACAAGGTGGGGATTAGGTGCACCCTTGTTGACAATGGTTCAAGGCTTAATGTTTTTAGTGTAAATCTTTTGGATAGAATTAGAGAAGATAAGACTAAAATTCAACCAGATTCTTTGTCTATCTAGGGTTTTGACAATGTAGGAAAACAACCGCTTGGTCTAATACTATTACTTGTCAAAGTTGGTAAACTTACATTAAAAACCCCTATCCATGTCATGCCCTAGGATGTTTCATATAATATTCTCTTGGGTAGACCATGGATTCATGAAATGAAAGGAGTACCATCAATTCTAGATTGACTAATGAAGTACACTTACAACAAGTTTTACACAATAAATGTAGATCCAAAATTTTAAATTTTTTTACAAATAGAGAAGGGAATGAAAAGTCCTTTGAGAACATTGATACCAACCTCAAAAGTGGAACCTTTGTAAAATGAAGACAAATATGAGTATCTTTCATCAGTGAAAAACTTGTTGGAAGATGTTTGGGTTTTACTAGATCTCACACCTACATTCATGGGAGAATATAATGACACACAAATAAAATCAGGAAAACATAAAGAAGTCGTGGTGGTATCAACACAATCTATCACTGAGTCATCTAAAGAATATGAATCTACAACTTATAGCAAAGAGGAAGGCACAATTTACACATCCAATTATGATGAGATAGATCATGAGAAACCACCTTCCTCAAAATAAATGGAAGCCATTTATGGAAGAGGATATCAACTCTTGAAACAATTTGGCTATAATGGAAAATGATGTGGTGTGAAAGAACAAGGTATATGAGTTCCTATAAAGTCCAACATACAATAAAAAAGAGGTATTGGTTATTATCCTTCAAACATAATGAAAGAATCTAAAAGACCTTCGCTTAATGTGAATTTCATCATGCAAGATTCTGCTAAGAAAACTCTAAAATTGATGCATCTTGAAATAATAGATACCACAAGTAGTGACATGTCATTGGACACCTTTCAAAATGATGAATCCCCAGTAGAATTTTTTGGAGTCTATGATACTTTACCAAGTCACCATCATAATCGTAGATTCACCTATTTTTAACATACCGAATGATACTTTGGGGAAGAAAATAAATCGGGTGATGATAATATTTTCAAAGTAAAACTATTTTAACATAGCCCTCCAAAAATAGCCTTATAACTCAAGAATAGATTGATATTTGCTGTCAGTTTGTAGGTCTACAATTTGAGTTTTAGATCTGTAGCAGGTTTGTAAACCTATTTTTAACCCTAACTAGCTTCAATGTGTATTAGAAACTAATGATTAATCTTAGAGAAAGCATAGTCATCTAATCATGTAAGATCTCTTTCTACAAGTGCATTGTGTACCTATAAATCCCTTTAGTTGTAATGAATTTGATATGTTAGATGAAGCCCTTGAGGAATTCATCTCACCTAGATCATCTACTAAGGTTTACAACATTACCACACAACAAAGAAAAATCAATGAAATTACACCTCAACTTATCATTTATCCACCTATGAAAAAACCTCAATTCCAAACCAAACCCGTGCATATCATAGGACCTCCTCAAAACAAACCAAAACCTCAAGGTCACATCTTAAATTTTACACAACTTACTAGCAATCATGTGTCACAACAACCAAGTTATCATAGAGTTGCTCGTACATATAAAACAAGGAATACATAACAAACACAAACCATTACATCATCGATATCACTTTCACAACCTATTTTTTCTAGTGCTCCTCGCTTACCTCAACATAGTGGAAAGGAGTATGATCTTGTGGAACAACTCTGTAACACTCCCACTAAGATTTCCTTATGAGACCTAATTCAGACATCACCTACTTACCATGGCATGCTTCAAAATACTTTATTAAAAGTTATGGTCCCTCCTAGTGTGTAACCAAACGATACAACCTTAATTCAAGGTATGAACTTAGTTAATGTGGATATTGTCTTCCATCAAAGTGAACTATCTCCCTTGGAACACAGAAACAAAATGATACTTTAATGATATTGGTTGTTATTAACAAGGTGGGGATTAGGTGCACCCTCATTGACAATGGTTCAAGGCTTGATGTTTGTAGTGTAAATCCTTTGGATAGAATTAGAGAAGATAAGACTAAAATTCAACCAGATTCTTTGTCTATCCAGGGTTTTGGCAATGTAGGAGAACAACCGCTTGGTGTAATAACATTACTTGTCAAAGTTGGTAAAGTTACATTAAAAACCCATATCCATGTCATGCCCTAGGATGTTTCATATAATCTTCTCTTGGGTAGACCATGAATTCATGAAATGAAAGGAGTACCATCAACGCTAGATTGACAAATGAAGTACACTTACAACAACAAGTTTTACATGATAAAAGTAGATCCAAAATTTAAAAATTGTTTACAAATAGAGAAGGGAATGAAAAGTACTTTGAGAACATTGATACCAACCTCAAAAGTCGAACCTTTGTAAAATGAAGACAAATATGAGTATCTTTCATCAGTGACAAACTTGTTGGAAGATGATTGGGTTTTACTAGATCTCACACCTACGTTCATGGGAGAATATAATGACACACAAATAAAATCAAGAAAGGATAAAGAGGTTGCGGTGGTATCAACACAATCTATCACCGAGTCATCTAAAGCATCTGAATCTACTACTTATAGTAAATAGGAAGACACAATTTACACATCCACTTATGATGAGATAGATCATGAGAAACCACCTCCCTCAAAAGAAATGGAAGTCATTTATGGAAGAGGATATCAAATCTTGAAACAATTTGGCTATAATGGAAAATGATGTGGTGTGAAAGAACAAGGTATTTGAGTTCCTATAAAGCCTAACATACAATAAACAAGAGGTCTTGGTTATTATCCTTCAAACATAATGAAAGAATCTAAAAGACCTTCGCTTAATTCCAATTTCATCATGCAAGATTCTCCTAAGAAAACTCTAAAATTGATGCATCTTGAAATAATAGATACCACAAGTAGTGACATGTCATTGGAAACCTTTCAAAATGATGAATCCCTAGTAGAATTTTTGGGAGTCTATGATACTTTACCAAGTCACTACAACATAGGGAACATTTTGTTGGGTTGTTATGGCTTTTGGAGTGAAAAATATTGGAGCAACATATCAAAGAGCTATGACACTAATATTCCATGATTTCATACATAAAATTTTGGAAGATTATGTTGATGATATTTTAGCTAAATCTATAATACGTCAAGACCATATCAAAATTAGTAAACTATATTTTCATTAAATCATTAAATTACTAACCAAGGATGATTGATAAAGTAAAACTTGAAGCCTATTGATCTCTTGAAAAATTAGGAATATAAAGTCATGTTTGGTCCAATTTTGGATAAGAACATCACAATATTTAAAGATACTAGTCAATTGTAGCAAGAATCTATTGTATATATGTAAAGGCTTCTTTTTCTAAAATACCATAGCTTTTACTTAATCCAAAAATATCATCAACAATGACATTTTCTATTTCCTTATTTTTCTTTGGAAAATAAGACAACTCAAATTGGACCAGAACCATTCATGTTAATCTCCAATTCACAAACAACCATATTTGACCCCCAAACCTAGTATATATATCATAAAAAAAGCATAACCACACAAAGAAGACTTTCAAAATTCACATATTTTATTGGATTCTAACTCTAGATAAATGTGGGAGCTCTGAAATAAACAAGAATCCACCATCAAGCATAAAACATATAAATGGCCTGAATTTTTAAGCAATCAAAATATGAAAGCACAAACAAGACACGCTAAGAGTTGACTCAATGTTTCAAAGATAAGGGGAGGTCTCAAAGAATGCAATAATATAATGAATTTGACTTCATATCAAAGGGCAATGAGTACAACAACAAACTAAGTGTTTGATCCAAATAAATATGTCAATAGATGGCACTTTGCTTGTATAGTTATATTATAACCAACAAGAATTTCAAGGGAGATCTCTTGCGGACATAATATTGACAAACTAATTGCGATCACATCCAAATACCTTTAAATTAGTTAATGAAGCAAGTTTACATTAACTTAACTTAACTTGCATGGCATCAAAGTTGCAACATCTTCACCTCGTAATCTTGTGTCCATACCCATTGCTTTTCTACCTTAAACTCCAAACCTCCCTAGTGTCACAATCCCGGGGCTCTGATACCTATGTAATGCCCTCCCACTACTACACAAATAACATACAACTAACAACTCATTTGGTAAGTAAATGATAATAAAAGATAGACTTAATTTTTAAATTGTTATGAAAATAATAAAGTTTTCGCCTCCTCAATAAATCAACAAAAGAATTAGTTGCAAGTTAGATATTTGCAATACTGCTTCATTAATTAAATTCTCAATTAAGAAATCAAAGAGTTATTAGTGCTAACAGAAAATATTCTCTTGGTATAACATTATACTTCATTAAACATGAATATTAGTTCGTGTGATTATGATTGTATATTAAGTATTGCATTTTTTAAATATGACCAACTTATAATACAACCTCTTTTAAATAGTTGTATATAGAAATACTATTTAAGACATTATTTTCTTAGTATACATTTATATACATCTATATACATTATATGGGAATATATGTAAATTGAGCCAACCAAATAACTAAATGAATAAGGTATGATTATTAAGGATAAACTACTCACTCAGATTTAGAAATAATCTCCATAG
Source organism: Sequoia sempervirens (assembly GCA_007258455.2). NCBI lineage: Eukaryota > Viridiplantae > Streptophyta > Pinopsida > Cupressales > Cupressaceae > Sequoia > Sequoia sempervirens. The sequence goes on from VDFB02065497.1 coordinate 61,037, forward strand.
ATATTATACATAAACCTTAAACATCAAATCAACTTCTTATCAGAAAAATAAGGTATGATTATCAAGGATAAACTACTCACTCAGATTTAGAAATGATCTCCATAGATATTATACATAAACCTTAAACATCAAATCAACTTCTTATCAGAAAAATAGACCTTCAGTGCAAAGAATACAATGCTCAAACGTTTTCAACAAAACATATCAATAAAAGCATATAGCCGAATTCGTAAAACGGTAAAGAAACTGTAATGTAACCAAGCGTAGTAAAAGGTATCTCCAAGAATTTGTTACCTAGAACATTGCGGAATAATTTGCATTAACTATGAAATATCTATCATGATGCTCAGCACTGAAACACAGATTACTTGCTACAGCGCTTGCTGATATTATTCCTGAGTAACTGCGATGCAAGCAAAGGCCAACGGTGGTAATAAATCCATCAAATTAACTGAAAATATAAATCTGGGAGAGAAAGGAAAAAGCTATAGATGAACCAAACACCAGATACGAGCATGGGCTCAAAATATAACATAATGAAGAAAACGATGAACAGATCAGAGGAGCGTAATACACTAGATAAGAACAATAGGTCATTACAAGAAACTTCCATGGTGGAAAGATAAAGCCATTGGTGGTAGAAGAAAATAATTGGAAATGGAAAATGTGAAGCACAGGGCATGCAAACTCCTAGACAAAATGCCTCAAAAAAAAATCGAGTGATTTCAGACTGTTCCCAACGAAGATTGGTTGAAAAACTTTGGCAAATACAAATGGCATTTCCAAAGGTGCATAGAGCCTCAAAATAAATGTACAAGAGCATTGGACGCAGACCAAGATTCCTGTTTTGCTAGGCTTCGGTCAAGAGAAATGAAACCATTGATTTTTGCACTAGAAGTAGGAAACAATACATAAAGGCTATAGTGCAATTCATAGGAAGAGTGAAAAATTATCTAATATCTAAAATGTTACAAAAACCACTTTGCCTTGTCTACCCATACATTGAAATGACTCTAAGCATTAAAAATTTTAATCACTGCGGAGATATATTCTAACTTTATTAGATTTTACATCAGCCGAGAAGACCACGGGGCTTAAAAGCTTTCACCGACAACAGAGGTTGATTGGACAATAAGAGGCGTGATCTCCAAGCTAGATTTGAGGTGGTTCTCCAGCAAGTCCAACATTCTGAACGCTACTTTCCTTTTCTGCAAAGCTCTGATGAACAACTCAGCCGCATTGGAATTGGTTGGGAACATTCCCATCTCTTGGGACTATTATTTACTATTTTAGGCTGCAGTTTGGAGTAATTTAATGTTTTTAGTTGGTCATTTTACAGCGGTCCCTAGTTAGTTTTCTTAAGTTGAGTTGAGTCTTAATATTTAATTATTCAGAACGGAAGGTTACGTGGACAGATTGGCATTTCTGGAAAAACAAAAAAGATACTGTTTATTTTTATTTTGGTGGTATTGAACTGTAGAAAAGTGGAACTTAGTTTTTAAAGATATATGAAACATCTGTCCCACAATTTTCTGAGCTTAATTATATTCTTATTCCTGTTTATACCTTGCTGTAAGTGGATATTCTATTAATTTTAGTTGCTCAGGCTTTTAGAAGATAGAATTTTGTTGTGAAGAATTATTGAGGGTTGTAGGTATGAAGTTAGTGCTACATCATTTTGGTATCAGAGCAAGACTAAAAAAAATGGCTCGGAGAGGAGCTCGAATGGCTTGGGGACGAAGAGGTAGGAGGAATGCCATATGGAGAGGTAATGCAGTGGATGAAGTACTTAGAAGGTTGTAGGCCCTTGAGGCTAGATTGCCTCATGAAAATTTTGTGGAAGAACAAGAGGTTCAAATAGGACAAGCAGTAGTCTTGGACCCAATGGAAAGGATTATTGAGGCCATCACCAAACAAGGAACTAAAGTCAAGGTTAAGGTACCAAATTTTAAAGGTGATCTAGATGTAGAAGTGTTCTTGGATTGGATTCAAGAGTTAGAAAAATACTATGGCATGGAAGGAATTGAAGAAGACGGTCCATGAAGGATCAAAGTTGCAGCATCAAAGATGAAGTATCATGCAGCTCTATGATGGGAAAATCTCCAAAACACTAGGAGGAGTCAAGGAAAGGAGAAAATTAAGTTGTGGCCAAAGATGCTGAAGCATTTAAAAGCTAGATTCATGCCATTATATTATCAACATAAACTTTTTAGAGAATTTTAGAACTTAAAATAGAAGGAGTCCTCCATATCTGCCTACACCGAAGAATTCATGAAGCTACAAATTATGACTAATTTGCAAGAAGATGATGAGCATACTATGGCTAGATATATTAATGGACTTAGATTCCAGCTCCAAAATGAGTTGGCTCTACTCAAAATAAGCACTATGGATGAAGTGTATCAACTAGCCTTGAAGGCTGAGGAGAAATTGAATAGAGTTGGCAGAGTGGCCAAAAGAGGTGGTAGTAGCTCAAATAGAGGAAGAGGGGGTTCCTCCAAATCAACTACTGAAGAAGAGCCCGTGTTTAATGAGAAGCCAAACTTCCAAGGGAGGGGTGGCTTTAGAGGTAGAGGAAGAGGACCACCATTCTTGGGAGGTTGGAAACCTTTGAGGTGCTATATTTGCAATGAAGCCCATAGAGCTGTAGATTTCCCTCAAAACCCCAAAAGAGCTATGATGACTCAAGAAGAAGAATTTCCCATCGTAGAAGAAGTGGAAGCAGAGACAGGAGAGAATTTGATGTTGAGAAGGACCATGGTAGATGGTGACAAAGAAACAACCAAAGCTGACTAGAGGAGAAATAGTGTTTTTTGAACACAGTGTAAGTGCAAAGATAAAGTGTGCAAGGTGATTGTTGATGGAGGGTCCACGGATAATTTGGTAAGTACAAAAATGGTACAAAAATTAAATCTTGCTTGCATGCCCAAACCAAATCCTTATAAAATTTCTTGGTTAAAGAAGGATCATAGTGTGCTTGTGAACCAATCTTCCTTAGTTGAATTCAAAATTGGCCCATATGAAGATAAGATGTTATATGATGTAGTGCCAATGGATGCTAGTAACCTGTTATTGGGTAGGCCTTGCCTATATGATAGAGATGTAATCCATCATGCTAGAGAAAATACTTATGAGATACAACATGGAGGAAAACTCCATATTTTGAAGCCTTTTAAGGAAGAAGGATCAACAAAAATAACATCTTTATCACTATCTACAGTAGGGTGGAAAGAATTTTTAAGAGAATATAAGGGAGAGATATGTTATCTGATGTACCCGCAAGGAAAAGAGAAGTCAGATCAACAAATAATTCCTTTGGAAGTGCAAGAATTGTTACAACAATATTCAGACTTGACACCAAGTGACCTACCAGTTGATTTGCCTCCCTCTAGAGGTATTACTCACCAAATTGATCTAATTCCTAGTGCTAAACTTCCACATCAAGCAGCTTATAGAATGACTCCTCTAGAGAATGAGGAAATGAGGAGACAAATCACCAAACTAATGGAGAAATGATTCGTAAGAGAAAGTATGAGTCCATGTGTCACACCTACTCTACTCTCCCCTAAGAAGGGAGGAAAGTGGAGACTATGTATGGATTCAAGAGCCATTAATAAAATCACAGTGAAGTATCAATATCCACTACCTAGGATGGATGACTTATTAGATTACTTGTCAGGCACTATGATCTTCTCCAAGATTGACCTCATAAGTGGTTATCATCAGATTCGAATTCGGGAAGGTGATGAGTGGAAGACTGCCTTAAAAACCCAATATGTATTATATGAATGGGTGGTGCTGCCATTTGGATTGTCCAATGCTCCAGCTACCTTCATGCGAACAATGAACCAGGTATTTAGGATGCACATTGGAAAATTTGTAATAGTATATTTTGATGATATCTTAATCTTTAGTAAATCATTGAAGGAGCATGTAGAACATTTAAGGATAGTACTTGACATACTTAGGGCATAAAGGTTATTTATCAACCATGAGAAGAGTGAGTTTTGCAAAGATAAGTTGGTATTTTTGGGCAATGTTACTTCATCAGATGGATTGAGCATGGATCCAAAAAAGGTCAAAGCTATACTTGAGTGGCCTACTCCTCAAAGTATTATGGAGGTGAGGAGCTTCTATGGTTTAGTAAATTTTTACAAAAGATTCATCAAGAATTTTAGCGGCATAAGTGCACCATTGACTGATTGCACAAAAGGGAAGGTCTTCACT
>VDFB02065497.1:65363-82837 GCA_007258455.2 Sequoia sempervirens
GTGGAGCTAAGGTCAGCAATTTTGCAAACATCGTTGACAAGGCTGGAACTTCGTCGAAAGAGTTAAACATGCACTTTATAGGAGTTCCATGTTTTACCTCAATGGACAGAAAAGGTTGCACCTGAGATTCACCACTAGGATCGCCAAATGATTTGGGAGCTATGACGAACTCAGGAGAAGTTGGGACCAGTTATCTCACAAGGACAGAACAAGTCAGTGTGGGACCACCTTTCGGAGAAGGCGGGCTCCTCTTACATCCTTTGTTGCTAGAAGGACCACTCTCTACTATCTACTTCATCACAGGATGTGAACTCCCCACAGATAAGGCAAGAAGAGTGGAGGAAGAGGAGGAAAGAACTATAGTACATACGACCAAAGTATTAGTCATATCTATGGGTTTTGGAAAAGGTGGGACATCTAGAAGGGACATCAACAAAGGTGGCTACACCGAAGGAGCGATGAAAACCTACACCTTTTTAGGGTCAGTCATATTCATACTCATAGTGAAAGTCGAAAGCAATACAAAACTAGACTAAATAGAAGCAAAGGGGAGGAGAGAGGAGGGAGCTATAGAAGGCCCTCATATAGGGGCGGTCATCTCCTCTTCCTTCTTTTGTAAGGTGGCCTGCTCAACCATGAGAGCCTTTCGTCGGCACTTATGCTCGCGCGTAAGGCAATTTCTGCGACTATTTGGACCGGAGGCTATGGGTTGCGAAGGGATAGGAGGCTCTTTCTCAGCCATAGGAGTGTCCACTAAAACTGTTTCTGGTGGGGGAACAGACTCTTGAATGGGAGTAGGAGGAGCAAGTTGGGAAGCAGCGAGGGGAGTCGACTTAAGTTCCTTGGCAATGGGCCTCATCACATTTACTACTTTTGGAGCAGGAGTGGTAGGAGGTTGCAAAGGTTGAGACATAGAGGATTTCCCATGGGGACCTTTCTTCATATTATACCAAATGGGCCTAGGCTTTGTGGGAAAAATAGGAAGCTCAAATGCGGGACACTTTGGCTTTCGCCAACTGGGTACCATAGGATTATCCCACAAACACAGAATAGAATTTGAAGGCATCACAGTAGGGTGAGAGGAAGCGTCAGGCTGGACAGCAGAAGAGGAAGAAGGAGGATCTCGGGACCGCTTCACTTCTTCCCTTCTACATGCCTTGGCAGCATCACTGTCAGCTTTTAGACAAGCCTTATGTGAAACATCATAGGGCAACGGAGGATATCTCAATTTTGACCTTAGGTACCCTTTCTTATAATTTTGATATGTTTGGTGCAAGAGGTCCATCCTAGGTGGGAGAGGACCAATAGGTGTAGGCCAAGAGTCATCCAAGGAGTAACTACCACAAGCAACTAGCAGTTTATAACCAGTGTCATGAATCACATGCATGAAACTCCCATGAATAAATTTTAAACATTTATGCACGGCCGAGGGTACGACATTCATAGCCACCAACCAAAGGATACCCAACTTTACTCTAAAGAATTTAGACCTAGGGATTATGATGAACAAAAGATTCACTGATTTAGGTCCAACCAGAACCGACAGGACAATACTACCCAAAGGGGGCACGAAAAGTCCGTCATGTGTGTAGATGGTGCTCATACGTGAATTGTACCCATCTTTATGCAAGAAGTTAATTAGCATGATCTCCTCAGTTATAATGTTTACTTGAGATGTTGAATCAATGAGAACACCCACTATGATGTTTACGTTAATTCGCATATGGATGTAGAGAGGAGATGGTTCCTTATTAAAACCCATCGACATGTCCTATGAAGTGAAGGTTATACCAGCACCACTTCTCACAGGCTACGCAAAGGGGGTAGGTTGATGTAGGAAAGAGGCCATTACGTACACTAGACGATACTTTCCTAGAGTTCCTAAAAGGTTAAAGGATAAGATTGTGACCCAATCAAGGTTTTGTTACGCAACACCTTTGGAACCTTCCAACTATGCCTACTAGGGGTCGCAAGTTGGGTTGCGACGCAAATCCTCACAACACTCACACCTACAACACTCCTAGAATACGAGGAAGGGAGCTTTCAGTATCGCAAAACAGAACAAAAATGTTTCACGTCAGGTTCACTAAAAATGTAAGAGAGGGGGACCAACCACGTTCAAGGCCCCGGGTCATGGAGAGCCAAGAGCGGAAGGCTGCCCTAACTTATCTTAGCTTAAAGGAGTGTTTGGAGATGAGGGATGAGAATGATGAGGACTATAAGGTCCTTCAATCACTTTGTAGACTCAAAATTTAGAATGGGGCTAGGCAAGTTGGTTTTCGAGTTCCACACTGTGTCTTAGGAAGCTCTCTGCCCAAGGATGAAAGTGTGGTTCCAGGACGACAGCACAGCGCGCTAGTGTCTCTCAGGTGCGCTGGCATCTGTATGACCAGAGGACCAAAAATACAATGTGAACCACCAAAAAACAAGTTGATGGCCTAGCTAGTCACTTCCAAAGAGACAAAAAGAGCTATAAACTAAAACAGATACGAACGAATGTGATAAAGTAGGTAAATGAGAGTTAAGGTGACAAGAATTATCTTACAAAAGTACTCGTTCGCCAGCTAGCTCCACAAAGCACGTCCACCTACACACAAGAAGGAGGAAAATTGTTGGGTGGTTGTATAGGGGCCTGCCTCAGTCAGACCCTCGTTTTGGTGTTTCCACCTCCACAGACAACCAAGATAGCAACAAGGGAGAAAAGTATGATAAAGAAGAATGAAAGAAAAACATAATAACACTTCAAAACCTTATCATGCTACTCAACCAAATTTTAGAGGAGAGGAATGAAAACCTTACCACCTCCACCAAGAGCTCACTAGCTAATTGAGGAGAAAAATGAGAGGACTCAAGCCCTCATTGCAATGGTGTTATTCTACACTGTCTCTACGAAGTTGATGGAGTGTTGTTGTTGCTACTATGGAGTGCAAAGTGTTGCTTGAGAGTTGAGAGTGCAAAAAGTGAATGCTAGAAGGTTGCTTGAGCTTATGAAGAAGTTGAACTAAATTCTTAGAGGGATGTCAAGAAGATGAAATGCATGAAGAATAAGTGAATTTGAAGGGCGAATGAGAAAAACAGCCATATTCAGGTCGGTTCGTCGAAGAGGGGCATTACAAATCGACCCCAATGGGAAGTGTAACACCTCTGTAGGCTCCAGATGTAGGAATCCGTTAGGGACATAAGCACACCGCGTGGATGTCTGTGTGTCACGTGGGTGTCCCCAATAGATATTCTTCTACTGATGCACAAAATAGATTCCAAGTGGAACGAAGGTAGGAAGCTGATGTGGATTTTCGCCTTCAAATTTGGTTTTCTAAGGCAAGGAAGTGTAAAATGGGAATTTGTGTAAGGGTGCAAATTCGCTCCTATACATATCTATTAAATAATCTTCATAAGATTATTTAATAAATGTCTCCATGATTTAATTGTTATGTGATCACACTTATGTCTACTTAGATAAAACTTGTTTGATTAATTTTAATCATGTTAAGCTAGTTTCCCTTATGATCTAATTTGGAAGTCAGATGCATTTCATGATATAATTTAACACAACATAGACATGATTGAATAACATTCATAAAGAATTAATAATCCAAGTGAATGAACAATTACTCAAAATAATTCAAGACACACATAAAATGTTTGTCAAGAATGAAGCAATGCTAAATAAAATAGAGACTATCTACTTAATCTAACAACATGTTTTATCACACATGCTATTCAAAAGGATTATTAAGTGTAATACTTGTTGTGAGGCATAGCTAATATTCAAAATAATATGTTTATTTAATAAGATGATCTCTGATAATGCATTTTAGATAAATGATCAATTTTCATAAAAAAGAATACTTTTATATTATTATAGATCCTATAATTATTTGGTATTAATGTTACATTTAACATTTCGATTTATAATTTTTAAAAGTACTAATGTCTCTTACAAGATGTTGCAGGTGGGCAATCTAGGTCCTTAATTTTGGAGACAAGACCCAGATGCCAAATGTTTATTATTGGTTTTTTTTAAATATAATTTGATTTTAAGTGCATTTAGTTGCGAAGGGGAAATATCTTTTCATTTGAATTATCCTTTTATTTGGATATTGCATTAGGGAAATTGAAGAGTTGAAAGTTATTTTATTTTTGAAAAGGAAATGAAAGGTTGTTCGCCTTCCTTATTTATTGTTGCTTCTAGGTGGAATATGGATGACTAGAATGAATTGGTAATCATGGGTAAGGGGATTGGGTTGATCCTAACTTGGACAGCCAAAGTATGCTTTGTGTTGTTTATGTTGATAATGAATTCTTGTTAGTTGTTAATTGTGTTGATGATTTTTGGTGTTGTTACTGAATTCTTGATGGATGTTATTATTGTTTGTTCGTGTATAAGGAGCATATCTCACCTAAGGGCTGAGAGCCTCCTTCATGTGGGGTTTGAGGAGGGCGTGGAGCCTCTCTTGGGGACGGTTGATCAATTATGAAAGTATGGAATTGTGATGATATGGAAAAACCATGGCCATTGATTATTGTAATGAATGGAGGTGGATTGGATGATGATGATAGTGTGGGAAGATGGTTGGATGGATGGTAGTGGTGGTGTGTGGAGAATTGTTGGATGGGTGGTGGTGAATGTGCATTGTTGAAGAAGTTGTGTATGAAGTTGGTTGTTTTGTTTATTTCCCCAAGAGGGAAGGGAATCCCCCTTCTCCCCCTATACTAGGATTCGGTGAACGAATTCATTGCCTATGATTCATTGGTAATGTTTAATTTGATTTCAACTTTTTATTTTGGCAATTGAGGTTTTGGTGTTCCGCTCAGGGGTGGACTCGTGAGTCCTATGGTTGGGAGGAGAGCAGGTCTGGACTGCTCTATTCAGTGTTGCAAATTTAATGAATGATCTGAATTTTGTAGAATCAAGTTGATTTTAAGGTATTCTTTTATTTCCGATTCAATATGATCATTTAACCAAGTCAAGTGTTGCAGATTTAACAAGTTCACAGAAAAAACTTTCGGTGAACAGGGAACCGGATTATATCGTCTATGCATGGTTTCGTCTCCAGCATTAAATGTTATGTACACATCTCAATACGCGTAATGCATATAACTGTTCTTGAAGCGTTCTTATTATCAATTGTGTTTTAGATATCTCCGAATATATTTGGTAATGTATAAATTATCACTGAGTCATTTCTTGTTCTAATCGTTGTAAGTAATTTTTTTTCTCGTGGCGATGCAATCCGCAAATGCTATATCTCTTATGTCGATTCTCTTATTACACATAGCTGGATAGTTAAGTCGCCGCGTTCCATTTACCCCTTCTTGCTCGCTTGGTCTCCACCATGTTTTCATGCCTGCGTCTTGATCTCCCTACCAGCTGAGTAGCTCTTAATTCTTTCCCTTGAATAATAGTTGCTATTGAATGAATTCCCTGGTGCATGCGTAGTAGAAGAGAAACGGATCTGTGTTATTGAAATAGATGAATTATCCATTATGATTAAATCAGAAGCAGTATTAACGTTGTTCCGCCTATAATACAAATTTTCCGTTAAAGAATAAGAAAACATTTAGTCTTTGGTAAGATCGTTGGAAAAAGAAGATTGTTTCCATTATAAATGGAAAATCCTAAAGCTATGGTGTGTTGTTTCGAGAAAAAAGCATCCTTAATCACCGACATGTACAAAGTTATGAAGCTGCTAAGTACTAAGCCCCGTTGTTTGTTTCTTCCTTGTTATTGGTGGGAAATTATCAATGTGGAACTAGTTCTTGAGATCCCTATTGTTCTATAGGCGATTGTATATTTTCCGTTTCTAAAAAAAAATCCTTTTTCTATTTTAGTATTGATTTGAAACTTAGGTTTAATGTTTGGCATATGATTGGATGCATAATTTTTATATGGGTTAAATGTTGTAGAAAGCATAGGATTTTATAATGTCAATTAAACGCAGTGGGTTTCGAATCTTATGGAGCCTTTTTATTGAAGCTTGTTGATGTTTGTAATCGTTACATTGCCTTTTCCTCTCTTTTGTTGCGATCTGATCATTTTTGCCTCTGTGTCTGATTTTAATTCATGCGTTTCCGTTTGATTTAAGCAGCCAATATGTTGGGTTCCAAAACATTTCATCATTAGATTGAAATCTGTACTCTCCTTTTTGTCGTTCATTGCTAGTTGTTTCTTCACCAAAAATGTGTTGTTATTCATTTCACCACAAATTGGTATCTTGCTGTGTATATAAAATGTTCCTTATCTTCTGCGAAAAGGGCTTTAATATTTGGTAGAATAGAAGCTAATTATAATAATTACCAACAGATTTTTCGTATGTATTTTATTTCTATAATATAAATAAGATAATTGAATTTGTACACTAAAATAGTATTGAAAATTTAATATAGAGTATAAGGAGATGATAGTATTTTATCAGTCACGTATTCATTGTATTTTCTATTTTGAATGATTAATTAAGCTTGGTCGATTGGAGCTTTGCAGAAAAGGAAAGTAGCGTTCAGAATGTTGGACTTGCTGGAGAACCACCTCAAATCTAGCTTGGAGATCACGCCTCTTATTGTCCAATCAACCTCTGTTGTCGGTGAAAGCTTTTAAGCCCCGTGGTCTTCTCGGCTGATGTAAAATCTAATAAAGTTAGAATATATCTCCGCAGTGATTAAAATTTTTAATGCTTAGAGTCATTTCAATGTATGGGTAGACAAGGCAAAGTGGTTTTTGTAACATTTTAGATATTAGATAATTTTTCACTCTTCCTATGAATTGCACTATAGCCTTTATGTATTGTTTCCTACTTCTAGTGCAAAAATCAATGGTTTCATTTCTCTTGACCGAAGCCTAGCAAAACAGGAATCTTGGTCTGCGTCCAATGCTCTTGTACATTTATTTTGAGGCTCTATGCACCTTTGGAAATGCCATTTGTATTTGCCAAAGTTTTTCAACCAATCTTCGTTGGGAACAGTCTGAAATCACTCGATTTTTTTTTGAGGCATTTTGTCTAGGAGTTTGCATGCCCTGTGCTTCACATTTTCCATTTCCAATTATTTTCTTCTACCACCAATGGCTTTATCTTTCCACCATGGAAGTTTCTTGTAATGACCTATTGTTCTTATCTAGTGTATTACGCTCCTCTGATCTGTTCATCGTTTTCTTCATTATGTTATATTTTGAGCCCATGCTCGTATCTGGTGTTTGGTTCATCTATAGCTTTTTCCTTTCTCTCCCAGATTTATATTTTCAGTTAATTTGATGGATTTATTACCACCGTTGGCCTTTGCTTGCATCGCAGTTACTCAGGAATAATATCAGCAAGCGCTGTAGCAAGTAATCTGTGTTTCAGTGCTGAGCATCATGATAGATATTTCATAGTTAATGCAAATTATTCCGCAATGTTCTAGGTAACAAATTCTTGGAGATACCTTTTACTACGCTTGGTTACATTACAGTTTCTTTACCGTTTTACGAATTCGGCTATATGCTTTTATTGATATGTTTTGTTGAAAACGTTTGAGCATTGTATTCTTTGCACTGAAGGTCTATTTTTCTGATAAGAAGTTGATTTGATGTTTAAGGTTTATGTATAATATCTATGGAGATCATTTCTAAATCTGAGTGAGTAGTTTATCCTTGATAATCATACCTTATTTTTCTGATAAGAAGTTGATTTGATGTTTAAGGTTTATGTATAATATCTATGGAGATTATTTCTAAATCTGAGTGAGTAGTTTATCCTTAATAATCATACCTTATTCATTTAGTTATTTGGTTGGCTCAATTTACATATATTCCCATATAATGTATATAGATGTATATAAATGTATACTAAGAAAATAATGTCTTAAATAGTATTTCTATATACAACTATTTAAAAGAGGTTGTATTATAAGTTGGTCATATTTAAAAAATGCAATACTTAATATACAATCATAATCACACGAACTAATATTCATGTTTAATGAAGTATAATGTTATACCAAGAGAATATTTTCTGTTAGCACTAATAACTCTTTGATTTCTTAATTGAGAATTTAATTAATGAAGCAGTATTGCAAATATCTAACTTGCAACTAATTCTTTTGTTGATTTATTGAGGAGGCGAAAACTTTATTATTTTCATAACAATTTAAAAATTAAGTCTATCTTTTATTATCATTTACTTACCAAATGAGTTGTTAGTTGTATGTTATTTGTGTAGTAGTGGGAGGGCATTACATAGGTATCAGAGCCCCGGGATTGTGACACTAGGGAGGTTTGGAGTTTAAGGTAGAAAAGCAATGGGTATGGACACAAGATTACGAGGTGAAGATGTTGCAACTTTGATGCCATGCAAGTTAAGTTAAGTTAATGTAAACTTGCTTCATTAACTAATTTAAAGGTATTTGGATGTGATCGCAATTAGTTTGTCAATATTATGTCCGCAAGAGATCTCCCTTGAAATTCTTGTTGGTTATAATATAACTATACAAGCAAAGTGCCATCTATTGACATATTTATTTGGATCAAACACTTAGTTTGTTGTTGTACTCATTGCCCTTTGATATGAAGTCAAATTCATTATATTATTGCATTCTTTGAGACCTCCCCTTATCTTTGAAACATTGAGTCAACTCTTAGCGTGTCTTGTTTGTGCTTTCATATTTTGATTGCTTAAAAATTCAGGCCATTTATATGTTTTATGCTTGATGGTGGATTCTTGTTTATTTCAGAGCTCCCACATTTATCTAGAGTTAGAATCCAATAAAATATGTGAATTTTGAAAGTCTTCTTTGTGTGGTTATGCTTTTTTTATGATATATATACTAGGTTTGGGGGTCAAATATGGTTGTTTGTGAATTGGAGATTAACATGAATGGTTCTGGTCCAATTTGAGTTGTCTTATTTTCCAAAGAAAAATAAGGAAATAGAAAATGTCATTGTTGATGATATTTTTGGATTAAGTAAAAGCTATGGTATTTTAGAAAAAGAAGCCTTTACATATATACAATAGATTCTTGCTACAATTGACTAGTATCTTTAAATATTGTGATGTTCTTATCCAAAATTGGACCAAACATGACTTTATATTCCTAATTTTTCAAGAGATCAATAGGCTTCAAGTTTTACTTTATCAATCATCCTTGGTTAGTAATTTAATGATTTAATGAAAATATAGTTTACTAATTTTGATATGGTCTTGACGTATTATAGATTTAGCTAAAATATCATCAACATAATCTTCCAAAATTTTATGTATGAAATCATGGAATATTAGTGTCATAGCTCTTTGATATGTTGCTCCAATATTTTTCACTCCAAAAGCCATAACAACCCAACAAAATGTTCCCTATGTTGTAGTGACTTGGTAAAGTATCATAGACTCCCAAAAATTCTACTAGGGATTCATCATTTTGAAAGGTTTCCAATGACATGTCACTACTTGTGGTATCTATTATTTCAAGATGCATCAATTTTAGAGTTTTCTTAGGAGAATCTTGCATGATGAAATTGGAATTAAGCGAAGGTCTTTTAGATTCTTTCATTATGTTTGAAGGATAATAACCAAGACCTCTTGTTTATTGTATGTTAGGCTTTATAGGAACTCAAATACCTTGTTCTTTCACACCACATCATTTTCCATTATAGCCAAATTGTTTCAAGATTTGATATCCTCTTCCATAAATGACTTCCATTTCTTTTGAGGGAGGTGGTTTCTCATGATCTATCTCATCATAAGTGGATGTGTAAATTGTGTCTTCCTATTTACTATAAGTAGTAGATTCAGATGCTTTAGATGACTCGGTGATAGATTGTGTTGATACCACCGCAACCTCTTTATCCTTTCTTGATTTTATTTGTGTGTCATTATATTCTCCCATGAACGTAGGTGTGAGATCTAGTAAAACCCAATCATCTTCCAACAAGTTTGTCACTGATGAAAGATACTCATATTTGTCTTCATTTTACAAAGGTTCGACTTTTGAGGTTGGTATCAATGTTCTCAAAGTACTTTTCATTCCCTTCTCTATTTGTAAACAATTTTTAAATTTTGGATCTACTTTTATCATGTAAAACTTGTTGTTGTAAGTGTACTTCATTTGTCAATCTAGCGTTGATGGTACTCCTTTCATTTCATGAATTCATGGTCTACCCAAGAGAAGATTATATGAAACATCCTAGGGCATGACATGGATATGGGTTTTTAATGTAACTTTACCAACTTTGACAAGTAATGTTATTACACCAAGCGGTTGTTCTCCTACATTGCCAAAACCCTGGATAGACAAAGAATCTGGTTGAATTTTAGTCTTATCTTCTCTAATTCTATCCAAAGGATTTACACTACAAACATCAAGCCTTGAACCATTGTCAATGAGGGTGCACCTAATCCCCACCTTGTTAATAACAACCAATATCATTAAAGTATCATTTTGTTTCTGTGTTCCAAGGGAGATAGTTCACTTTGATGGAAGACAATATCCACATTAACTAAGTTCATACCTTGAATTAAGGTTGTATCGTTTGGTTACACACTAGGAGGGACCATAACTTTTAATAAAGTATTTTGAAGCATGCCATGGTAAGTAGGTGATGTCTGAATTAGGTCTCATAAGGAAATCTTAGTGGGAGTGTTACAGAGTTGTTCCACAAGATCATACTCCTTTCCACTATGTTGAGGTAAGCGAGGAGCACTAGAAAAAATAGGTTGTGAAAGTGATATCGATGATGTAATGGTTTGTGTTTGTTATGTATTCCTTGTTTTATATGTACGAGCAACTCTATGATAACTTGGTTGTTGTGACACATGATTGCTAGTAAGTTGTGTAAAATTTAAGATGTGACCTTGAGGTTTTGGTTTGTTTTGAGGAGGTCCTATGATATGCACGGGTTTGGTTTGGAATTGAGGTTTTTTCATAGGTGGATAAATGATAAGTTGAGGTGTAATTTCATTGATTTTTCTTTGTTGTGTGGTAATGTTGTAAACCTTAGTAGATGATCTAGGTGAGATGAATTCCTCAAGGGCTTCATCTAACATATCAAATTCATTACAACTAAAGGGATTTATAGGTACACAATGCACTTGTAGAAAGAGATCTTACATGATTAGATGACTATGCTTTCTCTAAGATTAATCATTAGTTTCTAATACACATTGAAGCTAGTTAGGGTTAAAAATAGGTTTACAAACCTGCTACAGATCTAAAACTCAAATTGTAGACCTACAAACTGACAGCAAATATCAATCTATTCTTGAGTTATAAGGCTATTTTTGGAGGGCTATGTTAAAATAGTTTTACTTTGAAAATATTATCATCACCCGATTTATTTTCTTCCCCAAAGTATCATTCGGTATGTTAAAAATAGGTGAATCTACGATTATGATGGTGACTTGGTAAAGTATCATAGACTCCAAAAAATTCTACTGGGGATTCATCATTTTGAAAGGTGTCCAATGACATGTCACTACTTGTGGTATCTATTATTTCAAGATGCATCAATTTTAGAGTTTTCTTAGCAGAATCTTGCATGATGAAATTCACATTAAGCGAAGGTCTTTTAGATTCTTTCATTATGTTTGAAGGATAATAACCAATACCTCTTTTTTATTGTATGTTGGACTTTATAGGAACTCATATACCTTGTTCTTTCACACCACATCATTTTCCATTATAGCCAAATTGTTTCAAGAGTTGATATCCTCTTCCATAAATGGCTTCCATTTATTTTGAGGAAGGTGGTTTCTCATGATCTATCTCATCATAATTGGATGTGTAAATTGTGCCTTCCTCTTTGCTATAAGTTGTAGATTCATATTCTTTAGATGACTCAGTGATAGATTGTGTTGATACCACCACGACTTCTTTATGTTTTCCTGATTTTATTTGTGTGTCATTATATTCTCCCATGAATGTAGGTGTGAGATCTAGTAAAACCCAAACATCTTCCAACAAGTTTTTCACTGATGAAAGATACTCATATTTGTCTTCATTTTACAAAGGTTCCACTTTTGAGGTTGGTATCAATGTTCTCAAAGGACTTTTCATTCCCTTCTCTATTTGTAAAAAAATTTAAAATTTTGGATCTACATTTATTGTGTAAAACTTGTTGTAAGTGTACTTCATTAGTCAATCTAGAATTGATGGTACTCCTTTCATTTCATGAATCCATGGTCTACCCAAGAGAATATTATATGAAACATCCTAGGGCATGACATGGATAGGGGTTTTTAATGTAAGTTTACCAACTTTGACAAGTAATAGTATTAGACCAAGCGGTTGTTTTCCTACATTGTCAAAACCCTAGATAGACAAAGAATCTGGTTGAATTTTAGTCTTATCTTCTCTAATTCTATCCAAAAGATTTACACTAAAAACATTAAGCCTTGAACCATTGTCAACAAGGGTGCACCTAATCCCCACCTTGTTAATAACAACCAATATCATTAAAGTATCATTTTTTTTTTTGTGTTTCCAAGGGAGATAGTTCACTTTGATGGAAGACAATATCCACATTAACCAAGTTCATACCTTTAATTATGGTTGTATCATTTGGTTATGCACTAGGAGGGACCATAAATCTTAATAAAATATTTTGAAGCATTCCATGGTAAGTAGGTGATTTTTGAATTAGGTCTTATAAGGAAATCTTAGCGGGAGTGTTACAAAGTTGTTCCACAAGATCATACTCCTTTCCACTATGTTGAGGTAAGCGAGGGGCACTAGGAAAAATAGGTTGTGGAAGTGGTATCGATGATGTAATGGTTTGTGTTTGTTATGTTTGATTCTTATTCCTTGTTTTATATGTACAAGAAACTATGTGGTAACTTGGTTGTTGTGACACATGATTGCTAGTAAGTTGTGTAAAGTTTAAGATGTGACCTTGAGGTTTTGGTTTTTTTTTAGGAGGTCCTATGATAAGAATGGGTTTGGTTTGGAATTGAGGTTGTTGCATAGGTGGATAAATGATAATTTGAGGTGTAATTTCATTAATTGTTCTTTGTTTTGTGGTAATGTTGTAAACCTTAGCAGATGATCTAGGTGAGATGAAGTCCTCAAGGGCTTCATCTAACATGTCAAATTCATTACAACTAAAGGGATTTACAGGTACACAATGCACTTGTAGAAATATATTTGACATGATTAGATGACTATGCTTTCTCTAATATTAATCATTAGTTTCTAATACACATTGAAGCTAGCTAGGGTTAAAAATAGGTTTACAAACCTGCTACAGATCTGAAACTCAAATTGTAGACCTACAAACTGACAGGAAATATCAATCTATTCTTGAGCTTTAAGGCTATTTTTGGAGGGCTAGGACGCCCTAAGGCTTTTGGGTCATGTTAGTGATTTCTCTAAATTTTCAATTTCAAAGGCTTTAGTAACAAAGATTAACTATTTGACTATTTGCAAACCTAGATTTATAATTGGTTTTGTTGTTGTTTTGTGAGTTTCTGAATTGTGCAATATGTTGTAACAACCTAGGGTTTTGAATTTTTGAAAAATTAAAACTAAATTATCCAGATTATGCAATTCTTTAGAAAATATAAACAATTGTCCTACAAATGATAATTTCAATTACTAAAAATCAAAATTCTTTCAAAATTTGCAACAAGCTAAGAAAAATGGCATCTATCTTCAACATGCAATAACACTATTTCAAAATATCAAAATAGACATTTGCAAGCAGAAACAAAATGAAAGTACAAAGACATAAATATGTGCAAAATTTCCCTGAGCTACCTGTAGGGGTGTCTGAGTCCCTAATAGGGTTCAAAAAACTAAAAAATTGAATGTTTGTGTTGTTGTTTAAGGTTAATTTTTTTGTTTGCAAAGTGGTTTCACAGTGACTATTCTTCCAAAATTTCCTAATGTAAGTGAAATGCAAGTGTATGATAATGTTTAAAAAATAAATGACAAACTTGAATGCAAATATGATCTAAAGAATTGAAACAAACCCTAATACAAGTTATGATGCAATATGAAATGTATTTTTTTATGATGCACAAATGAAACCCTAAATAAAAAATGCAAAACCTAGATCTAGGGTTGGATTACTTCAAATTTTAGAAGGTTATGATGTTAAAATATCAGGTTTACCAAAATGAGATGTAGAAAAAGGGTTCCCTTAAGTTTAGTGCATAAAACCTAGGATCAATTTCTCCCCTTTTTCAAAGTACATCAGGATACAAATCAACAAGGTGAGTCAATTAGACCTTTATTTGAATCCTTAGGGCTTTGTAAATAGACTGGAAATGGTTTTCCTTTATTAACCTAATTAGACTATATGCCCTAATATAAAAATTGCAATAATATGATGAATGATAAACATAAACAGTGAATTACAGGTATATCTAGGAGGGGTAAAATGATGTGCACCTATCATAAAAAGTTGGATCTGGCATGCATAAGGGGACTCATTCGCCCAAGGGCATATGGGTCTTTGTAGGCCTTGTCTAACTTCAAAAATTGATCATCTAGCACTTTGTCTACTCTCTATTTCCTTCCCTAAAATCCTTTGTCTTTAGATTTGGACCTACAACAAATCTACAAAAGAGATGGTGTAGGGGGGGCTATATAGGATTTTTCCTCAATCAAACCCCTATTTTGTTATTCAAACCTCAACAAATAGCCAAAGATATAATAGAAAACATTGTGTGTTCCCTAACCTTAAGTGCTTCTAAGGTTGTTATGAGCTAAAATGCATAAAAAACCTACTCAAATGTGTTAGAGAAGGATTCCTATATGAAAATGACAAGATCTACCTAAGAGGGAGTCAAACACCCTTAGTAAATTTGAAATGCAATGATACTTTTCTTTAGGCTACAAGTACGATGAAGCTTGAAGATGAGAACATTATGAAACAATTCATTAGGTTGAAGGAAATGGCCAAATGCATCTCCCAAACCTAGAATACATCATGTTATTCTATTAGCATCAACCTTCAATCATGACATATGGCTTGATCAAATCTACAAATAATCTTGAAAACCTGCAAATTCAAATGTATATGATGCAATGTAGTGATCTCTTGTTGGTCCAAGAATTCAATTATTTTTCTTTTCTCTCTCTAGATTTCAAATGGTGAAAAGACTAGGTATTTATAGGAATTTTTCTAATTTCCTAAAGATTAGATCTCAAAATTCAACATTTGAAATTTGAAATTTGAATGTTAAAATGGTGACACCAACATATTAAAAATTGATCCCCAACATAATAGGGGGACCCAGATTCCCATGGTCGTATGGGTCCTGGCCCTATTTTCCAGGATACAATGTATCGAAGGCAAAACATTAATTGCTTGAATGTGTTCAATGCTTGGAATCTCTTAGAAAATGGTAAAATAGGCCTCAAAATGCATAATTTAGGAGATTAGGGTCTAGTTAGGGGATGTTAAAGATGCATGAACACAAGGGTCACTAAATTGGGTCCAAACTAAGCGTGAAATTGTACTATCACCTACAAGGGAGTACAATTTTCTATGCTACAATTTTGATGTAATTTTTTAATTTCATCTTGTAAAATCCTTGACATGTACCAATTAGTCTATATATTCTAGATGTTATTGTATAAAACTCTATGCAATCTTGAAATTCTTGGCATTCTTTGGTGTTATTGTACATGTGATTGGACTGCTATTAGATGACCTAATCTTTGAAGTGAATTTTTATTTTTTGTGCCACTATGCACCATGTTCCTATTGAAAGTTTGTGGAGTTTTTCATTGATATGTCTACTGGAAACATGAGTATGAGCATGAGTTGTATGCAGTATTTTCATTAATGTCAAAATTATATGGAGATTGATATGCAAATCATTTGGTGAAGCATGAGTGTGTATATAGATGATAATTCAATGTATATTTGTAAGAAGCTTTGATCCCGTGTAGATGGTTGAAGCAAAATATTGGCTAAGTGTCAGAATAGTGCTTTCAGTGTACAAGACACCCAGTATCTTGGTCCACATTGATCCACCTTGAGGATACTTTCTTTGTGGTTCTAAGGAAATTTTGTTGGATGTTAGAGGAGTCTAAATCCAAGTTTTCCCATTGTTTTGTTTTCTAGTGAAGAAGTTATGAATAACAAAATATCGAGTCTACCAGTGACAATGATTACCAGTACAGGGTGTATGTTTTGGTAAGTATGAACTTCATCATGGATTGTTATTTGGTCTTACTGATTTATGAGAGTTTTGATAGGTTTTAGGTGTATCTTAATTCCAAGTGGCATGAATTTTGGAGGTCTATGTGTCCATTTGTGGTTGATCAGTTGGTGAATTTTGATGTTAGGTCACTACTGGTGCCGACCTAATATGATATGAGTATTTTAGAGTTTAAATAAGTGTTGATGTATTATGTGGGAGCTAATATGGGTCCATTTTGACCTATTTGAGTTCATTACAAGATTTTTTTGTGGCATGAAGTATGTTTTGGGCCAACAAGTTATATTTTGCATGATACATCTAATTAGGCCGACTTAATTATTGTTGGGATGAAATAGATATAAGTAAGATCATTTCAATGTTGGAGAGGTGTTAGAGAATATGAAAGTGTAGTGAATGTGAATTATGCAAAATTGATGCAAGTGCAAAGCAGAACAGAGTGTTAGAGTAGATTGATGAAGTGTGTTGACTCTATGTATTGAGCTTCAATGGAACTATATCTTAGCATGTTGTAGATGCATTTGTAACAATTCATTTTGGATGTGTTCCACCCCTCTCTTCTATCTTTTCTTCTTTTTTTGGATAGTGAGTCCAGTAGGACAATGAGTCCACGTGCAGTGAGCACTTCTATAATATCTTATAACTAGTGATAATATATTGTGATCTAATCCTCACTATGGTTTTTCCTATTTTGCATTTTCCACATAAAAATCTGGTGTCCATGTGTTATGTGATGTTGATGGTTGATTTCATGCTTTCATTTCTTACTAAAAATTGATGCTATGTGGAATGAATGTTTAAATGTTAAGTGGTTTCAGAGAATACTGATTCACCCCCCTCTCAATATTCTGAGGGTTCAACAATTGGTATCAGATCTTGTTTCCTTGGAAGAAGCTTAATCAGTTGGGGAAGATCTTGGAGGTTGAGCACATGACTCTTAGAAGATATCCTACTTCTCTAAAATATAAATTCTTATTTTTGGATTCACAGAAGAAGAGTGCATGGTTGACATGAATGGAGAACTCAAAATAGCCCTTGAAGATCTAGAAAGGACTAAAAGTGAGAACAAATATCTGAAGGAAAATTTCAAAGAAGCAGATGAATCCATTAGAAATTTGAGAGAGAAAAACAAGAAATTCAGAGAAAGGAATAAGGAGGTTAATGAGAAGTTGAAGCAAGAAAATGAAACAATTACCAATCTAAAAGTGTAAGTTGAAGAAGGAAAAAGAGTTGATGAATGCCTGAATGCTAAGATGAAAAGAAAATTTGAAGAATGTTCAAAACTTGAAGAAGAAGTTGTGACCTTGAGAATAGGTCCTAAGAAAGAAAAGATTCATGAAA
>VDFB02065498.1:0-24320 GCA_007258455.2 Sequoia sempervirens
CATGTACAGGGAAGGTAACAACACGACCAATTAGCTAGAAAGCAAGGTAGTTAATATGAAATGAAATTATATTTCTTGAGATGGGAGACATGTGGCATGAACCCCCTTGATTATGCAACAAATGAGGATAGAAGAAATAAAATAACATTAATAATGAATTGAAAGAATTTAAATACTGAATTTAATGATGGTGCAAATTTATGTATGTACTACCTACATACAAGTAAATTTGATGGTTGCTTCTCTACATATGGACCAAAATATGACATGTTAGTAACAAAAGGCACAAAAAACCATGAAAACCATGATATTTCTTAGGGTGAAGAAGAGGAAAATTTCCTTCTTAGGTGGGATCCAAGAATTAAGGTTACAAAAGGTATTTAGGACCAAGATTTTAGTGATCCTCCATACCATCAAAATGGTATGGGAGATACATATATGAGTGCATCTAATAAATACCATGTGAACACAAATATAGTCTTAATGTTCAAGTCTATGTTACTTGACACAAGGGAGGAAAATGATTCATGATGTGAAGAAATATCCCTGGTCGGACTTTAGTAGAGGATGGTATGAAGAAATATCTAGAGATTTTTGTTGTGTTTATATAAATTCATCCTACTAGCAAGTCTTAGCCAAGGATTTATTCAAATTTCAATTTCCCATGGATACTTTTTATCATAACAGAGGATGGCACAAACAAAAACTATATAAAACACAAAGCGATGTGGGCAATCAACTTTCTAAAGGTTGTCATTGGTGTTGTGGTGGTCACAAATGTTGAAGTTGGGAAAATTAAACTCCACAACTCCCAAGGATCACCTACAATCAAACACCTATCATAGAAGAGATAATAGGAAAGCTATGGAGGCTAGGAGCTATTGATCTAAAAAATCATGAATCATTATGAATGTGCATCTTAATGATTATACAATAAAGAATCCTTATAAAGGGATAATAAAATTAGAAACCCTAGACTTGAGAATAAAACAATATCATGACATGTGCCCTCATCCTATGACATGAGATATAAAAGAACTTGACATAAGCTTAAGTAATTAGAGGAGAAAGGACCTAATAATTACATAAATAATTAATTAGGAAATATCTTTTACTCTAACACTACCCCTTAAGTGAAACTAAGGGAGAAGATCAAACCTCTAAAGATGAATGCATGATGGGTCCCAACAAATAACACCTAGTGAGGTACCCATGGAAAAAAAAAGATATCTCAAAAAAAGAGAAAAGGAGAAAAACCTTATGGGAGAAAACTCCTCTCCAAAACAAAGAAATACAAGTGAATGACTGAAGAAGCCTCTAAAATAGTATGAAGGACTAAGATGCCTCCAAAAAAATGTGAAGGTCTGAAAAGCCACCAAAGTAATGTCCCGAAAAGAACAGGAACAAAGGATGAACATGAAGAACACCACTGAAGCATGAAGAAGCTATAAACTCTATCAAAGAATGAATCCTATAATGCTTAAAGAAGAACATCCTCTGAAACAAATCATGATCAAGATCAAGAAGATAAAAAATTTCATGAATGCCCCCAACACCACTACTCAAATCAGATGGAAAATAAAGACAAAAATATAGAACTTGAAGATACAAATGGCATAGGTACCAATAGTATAAACAATTGATCAAGTGAAAATAGAAGGTTTCCTCCAAAAATAGGAATGCAAGAGTGTCCATATGGTAAATGCTTCATCTCATTGAAATGCATGGGTAACCAACAATTGATTTGTACATTCCATCTACCTAGTACATAGGAACAACTACTAGATACATAGCTCACTCCAACATGAAACTAAGGAAGCATTAACACCAATAGTAGAAATCCCCCATAATGCTAACAAGGGAGAGCCATGATAAGTACACTGAATCTGAATGTTAGAATGGAGTGCATGAAAAAAATCAAGAACATCTGAATGTGCAACTGAAAGTACCAACTTAAAAAAGGGAATGCAAACAAAATGGACACACGCATAAGGCAAGAATCATTGCGACTCTTTGTTGTTGTGAAAGGGACACTCACTTGACAAAGGTGTGATGGAAAAATAAATGACCTACACTACCCCCCATCACACTTTATATCATAGTGAAAGTACAATAAGGCACAAGATGATATGCAAGATCCTAATAATACATGTAAAATATTGAGGCACTTTATTTCAGTGCATTTGTACATAATGAGAAGTGCTTACAATTGAAGTTCACAATGTCCCAAAAATGACCACATGTTGAAAATACAATTCTTTGATAGAAAATAAGGAAACTATTAGCACCATGATGAATTACAAGAAAAATCATGCACTTTCAAAAAATGGAACCCAAAAAGGAGTCCGGATGCAAAAGATATGGCCCATCAAAGTCTCCAAAATGAGGATTGAATAGCAACAAAATTGAGAAAACTTCTAAAAAAATAGAAGCCAAAACTCAAAACCACCTACATGACTATGAAGGTCATGAGGTGCTAAATTGAAAAGCCCAATGGAGAAGGGTAGGGCTAGGAAAAATAGCATCTCCACCAAATTTAGCAAAACCACCTCCAAATGTGAAGGTCTGTCAAATGTACAGCCCTAGTAAAAATATCCTCCAATTAGGTATAGTTGAATTTATTGAAAAAAGTGGATGTTTTATTTTTAAAGTTAAAAAACATGAAATTTTTTTTTTTTAAAAATATAAATAAAAACTATTTTATTTAAAAATATATATTAAAACATTTATATAGGGGCGACGAGGAGCAAAGCCTACCCGTACCACCCCTAAGTGAGGATCAAGGGGCCGCTTCCTTGCCACATTGTAGCAAGAGATGGGGTCTGAGGGGCCATTGGCCTGCCACAATGTGGTAGGTGGCAATACGCCTATGGGTAACCTGTCCCAACATAATTTTTTTAATATATTTTTAAAACAAAACAAAAAGCTTATGGATTGTTATAATTTTTTCATTTTTTATTCTTTGTATTATTTTTCACAAGATTTTTTTTTAAAATTGTTTACCTCGATTTGCATGTTGGGGTATGACCTCTCTAGCAAAACAAATTTTCCCCAAATTCTCTCAAAATGGATTTGATGATTTAATAAATGATATTAAGGTTTTTGGGCCTTCTAAGCATGATGGAAATATCCATTTTGGCTCAAAATGTACTAAAATTGCAGCCACCCTCAAGATCTGAAAAAAATACTTCAAACCCTTATAGATCTAACTTCTAGAGTCCAAATCATGGAAAAAAATGTAGATCTAACTTTCTTGATAGCCCTAAATCGAAGGAAAAATTCTATTTTGGTCTAGGATGCATCGAATGATAGCTCAAAGAAAAAGAACCTCTCAAAAAAAGGAAAGGGGATAATAGGTTTGGAGCTCTGATACCATGTTGAAGTTGGAAAAAATCAACTCCATAGCTCCCAAGGATCACTTGAAATCAAACACATATCATAGAAAGAGGAAATATCAAAGCTATGGAAACCAAGAGCTATTGATCCAAAAAATCATGAATCATTATGAATATGCATCTTAATGATTATATAGTAAAGAATCCAAGTACACTGAATCTAAATGTTAGAATGGAGTGCATGAAAAAAGTCAAGAACATCTGAATGTACAACTGAAAGTACCAACTTAAAAAGGGAAATGCAAACAAAATGGACACACGCATAAGGAAAGAATCATTGGGACTCTTTGTTGTTGTGAAAGGGACACTCACTTGACAAAGGTGTGATGGAAAAATAAATGACCTACACTACCCCCCATCACACTTTATATCATAGTGCAAGTACAATAAGGCACAAGATGATATGCAAGATCCTAATAATACATGTAAAATATTGAGGCACTTTATTTCAGTGCATTTGTACATAATGAGAAGTGCTTACAATTGAAGTTCACAATGTCCCAAAAATGACCACATGTTGAAAATACAATTCTTTGATAGAAAATAAGGAAACTATTAGCACCATGATGAATTACATGAAAAATCATGCACTTTCAAAAAATGGAACCCAAAAAGGAGTCTGGATGCAAAAGATATGGCCCATCAAAGTCTCGAAAATGAGGATTGAATAGCAACAAAATTGAGAAAACTTCTAAAAAAATAGAAGCCAAAACTCAAAACCACCTACATAACTATGAAGGTCATGAGGTGCTAAATTGAAAAGCCCAATGGAGAAGGGTAGGGCTAGGAAAAATAGCATCTCCACCAAATTTAGCAAAACCACCTCCAAATGTGAAGGTCTGTCAAATGTACAGCCCCTAGTAAAAAATATCCTCCAATTAGGTATAGTTGAATTTATTGAAAAAAGTGGATGTTTTATTTTTAAAGTTAAAAAACATGAATTTTTTTTTTTTTTTTAAATATAAATAAAAACTATTTTATTTAAAAATATATATTAAAACATTTATATAGGGGCGACGAGGAGCAAAGCCTACCCGTACCACCCCTAAGTGAGGATCAAGGGGCCACTTCCTTGCCACATTGTAGCAAGAGATGGGGTCTGAGGGGCCATTGGCCTGCCACAATGTGGTAGGTGGCAATACGCCTATGGGTAACCTACCCCAACATAATTTTTTTAATATATTTTTAAAACAAAACAAAAAGCTTATGGATTGTTATAATTTTTTCATTTTTTATTCTTTGTATTATTTTTCACAAGATTTTTTTTGAAAATTGTTTACCTCGATTTGCATGTTGGGGTATGACCTCTCTAGCAAAACAAATTTTCCCCAAATTCTCTCAAAATGGATTTGATGATTTAATAAATGATATTAAGGTTTTTGGGCCTTCTAAGCATGATGGAAATATCCATTTTGGCTCAAAATGTACTAAAATTGCAGCCACCCTCAAGATCTAAAAAAAATACTTCAAACCCTTATAGATCTAACTTCTAGAGTCCAAATCATGGAAAAAAATGTAGATCTAACTTTCTTGATAGCCCTAAATCGAAGGAAAAATTCTATTTTGGTCTAGGATGCATCGAATGATAGCTCAAAGAAAAAGAACCTCTCAAAAAAAGGAAAGGGGATAATAGGTTTGGAGCTATGATACCATGTTGAAGTTGGAAAAAATCAACTCCATAGCTCCCAAGGATCACTTGAAATCAAACACATATCATAGAAAGAGGAAATATCAAAGCTATGGAAACCAAGAGCTATTGATCCAAAAAATCATGAATCATTATGAATATGCATCTTAATGATTATATAGTAAAGAATCCAAGTACACTGAATCTAAATGTTAGAATGGAGTGCATGAAAAAAGTCAAGAACATCTGAATGTACAACTGAAAGTACCAACTTAAAAAGGGAAATGCAAACAAAATGGACACACGCATAAGGAAAGAATCATTGCGACTCTTTGTTGTTGTGAAAGGGACACTCACTTGACAAAGTGTGATGGAAAAATAAATGACCTACACTACCCCCCATCACACTTTATATCATAGTGCAAGTACAATAAGGCACAAGATGATATGCAAGATCCTAATAATACATGTAAAATATTGAGGCACTTTATTTCAGTGCATTTGTACATAATGAGAAGTGCTTACAATTGAAGCTCGCAATGTCCCAAAAATGATCACATGTTGAAAATATAATTCTTTGATAGAAAATAAGGAAATTATTAGCACCATGATGAATTACATGAAAAATCATGCACTTTCAAAAAATGGAACCCAAAAAGGAGTCCGGATGCAAAAGATATGGCCCATCAAAGTCTCCAAAATGAGGATTGAATAGCAACAAAATTGAGAAAACTTCTAAAAAAATAGAAGCCAAAACTCAAAACCACCTACATGACTATGAAGGTCATGAGGTGCTAAATTGAAAAGCCCAATGGAGAAGGGTAGGGCTAGGAAAAATAGCATCTCCACCAAATTTAGCAAAACCACCTCCAAATGTGAAGGTTGTCAAATGTAGAACCCCTAGTAAAAAATATCCTCCAATTAGGTATAGTTGAATTTATTGAAAAAAGTGGATGTTTTATTTTTAAAGTTAAAAAACATGATTTTTTTATTTTTTTTTGAAAAATATATATAAAAAATATTTTATTTAAAAATATATATTAAAACATTTATATAGGGGCGACAGGGAGCAAAGCCTACCCGTACCACCCCTAAGCAGGATCGAGGGGCCGCTTCCTTGCCACATTGTAGCAAGAGATGGTCTTTGAGGGGCCGTTGGCCTGCCACAATGTGGTAGGTGGCGATACCCCTATGGGTAACCCACCCCAACATAATTTTTTTAATATATTTTTAAAACAAAACAAAAAGCCTATGGGTTATAATTTTTTTCATTTTTTATTCTTTGTATTATTTTTCACAAGATTTTTTTTGAATTATTTTTTACCTCGATTTGCATGTTGGGGCACGACCTCTCTAGCAAAACAAATTTTCCCCAAATTCTCTCAAAATGGATTTGATGATTTAATAAATGATATTAAGGTTTTTGGGCCTTCTAAGCATGATGGAAATATCCATTTTGGCTCAAAATGTACTAAAATTGCAGCCACCCTCAAGATCTGAAAAAATACTTCAAACCCTTATAGATCTAACTTCTAGAGTCCAAATCATGGAAAAAAATGTAGATCTAACTTTCTTGATAGCCCTAAACCAAAGGGAAAATTCTATTTTGGTCTAGGATGCATCGAATGATAGCTCAAGGAAAAAGAACCTCTGAAAAAAAGGAAAGGGGATTATAGGTTTGGAGCTCTGATACCATGTTGAAGTTGGAAAAAATCAACTCCATAGCTCCCAAGGATCACTTGAAATCAAACACATATCATAGAAAGAGGGAATATCAAAGCTATGGAAGCCAAGAGCTATTGATCCAAAAAATCATGAATCATTATGAATATGCATCTTAATGATTATATAGTAAAGAATCCTTATAAAAGGATAAGAAAATAGAAACCACAGGTGAGGATAAAACAAGATCATGACATGTGTCCTCATCCTATGACATGAGACATAAAAAGAACATGACCTAAGTAAGCTTAAGTAATTAAAGGAAAAAGAACGTAATAATTAAATAAATAATTAGTTAGAAAATACCTTTAACTCTAACGACAAAGGTGGAATGGTTCTTTTCTTTAGACAACACAAATCCATTGATGAATATCAATGAGGAGCTCAAATATTTTTGATTAGGGGAAAAGTAGGTTCGAAGGGACCTGAAACCCTTTACAAGAAGGTTTTGAAAGGACCTACAACCCCATGAATAGAAATCTGTAAACAAATTAAATGAATACCATCAACAGCCCAACGATAATAGCCATCCTAAAAAATTCACAAGACTACTTATGCTGCAAAAATTAGGTTTTTAAGGGAACCTAAAACCCTCTACAACTAGGTTTTAATAGGGACCTTGAACCCAAGAAACTAGTAGGAACCACCTAAAATAGTTAAGAAACAATGTAGCCATGTTGCAACAAACCATCTCCTTAGTAACAATGTTCAACACTAAGCCACTAAGAAGTGGGCAACAAAAGTTCCTAGTCAAAGTGTGTTGTGTTTTGATTAATACATACAAATGAATAAGAATAGTGAAATATTATAAGATTATATGAGTATGTTAAGGGATAATTTTAGCAATGTCCCCTAGCTAGCTACAAGTATTTAAACTATTGGTATATGGCTCCTCTATGGAGAATTTTGTTCTAGGTACTTTGACAAAATATACATGGATGTGGTTTGTTTACCACTTTTATCAATCAAAAACATATTACACATTAAAAAAAGGGTGGATGGAAGAAATTACATCCTAAAGTAAATAAAAACTTATGTATATATCTTAAATACATTTAAATAAAATATATTGAGAGATATTTCTTAATGTTTAATGATTTTTAGATAGATGTATTTAAGATATCTTTTATTTATAATTTAAATAAATTATTTACTCATTTGAACTATATAACATATTAATAGTGTCAAAATTTTATGAATACAAATTATTTCTTTGGTGATTTTTTGCTAAATGCATTTAAGATATTTTTATCTATAATTTTGCAAAATTATTTACGTATCTTAAATATATTGACTTTATATATCAATAGTGTCAAAAGTTTATGAAAACAAGTAATTCCAATAGCTTTATATACTATTTAAAAAAAAAAAATCAAAATAAAGAAAATTATTTAGTATATAAGAGATTTATTAATTTAAACTACTTCAACTATACAAATAGATGAATATATAAATGATATAAAACTAGTCTATTTTACTTTGGAATTAATTTATATGCAAATTGAAGAAGTTTGAGTGAGTAATAGCAAATTTAATTTATTTCCTTATGTTTATAGGTCAAAATTATTATAAAAGATTTTATTTTTATTTTTAAATTTATGTTTAATGAAGAAAGATTTTGTAAATAAAAACAACAAAAAAGTCATTTGCATTTTTATATTTATATTTAAATACTAAATATTAATATTTTGACAGATAAATGGTTGTCAAACTCATGTTATTACACTTCGCCTCTTACTACTATTGTAGAATGCATCTTGATGTAATAATATTATCATTTGTAAACTAATTTAATTTAGCTTAGTTTAATAAAATATACATTATAAAAATTCAATGAGTTATGATTGATATTTTATTTTCATAATTATTAAATAGGAATATGTAACTAAAAAAATAGTACTTAACTCTTAAGTAGTGTAATTAGAAAGTAAAATATAAAAAATATCCTTTAAAAATATAGAGCAAAAGTAATTACGTTGAGAGACATTATATAGTTGTATAAGAGGGATGTGAAGAACCCATGTACATAAAAAATCCTCCCTAAATCACATTTTTCAATATTAAATATGGTCATTAATATATATGTGTATGTGTGTGTGTATACGCATATACATGTAGATGTATATGTATATATACATATACATCTACATATAACTATATACATGTATATATATGTATATATATATATATATAGGCTCTAGGAAAATTCATCACCAGCAATTCACCGTCAAAAAATTCACCACCAACAATTTACTGCCATGGAAAATTCATAGCATTAAAAGTTTCAGATTAGTTTTTGTGGCAGTGAATTGCTAGTGATGAATTTTCATTGAGGTAAATTTGTCATGGCGGTGAATTTTCCCGTGGTGAATTGTTGAAAGTGAATTGTTAGAGGTGAATTTACCTGATTCCATATATATACATGTATATATATACACATATACGTATACACCTACATATAACTATATACATACATATACATATACATCTACATATAACTATATACATATATATATATATATATATAAATAATATATGTGTATAGTTATATACATATATATACATACATATAACTATATATATATGTATATATGTATGTATGTATGTATGTATATATAGGTTATAATAGGCTTTCTATTAAGGTTTTATAATAAAAACATAACCTACTTAATCCATAACTACTAAAAGTTTTGGTGAGTTTTCAATTTCATTTTATTATTTGAAGTTTTATTAATATTTTTAGAAACATAAGCCAAATAAAATATTTTCTTGAGAAATTAAATCAAAAAGTTAAGAAAAAAAGTGAACTTAATTTTTTTAGGTGTTAATAAAAGAAAGATATTGGGATAACTACTAAGAAAATATTAAGAACATGGTAATTTTTAATTTTATTTACTATATTCAAATTTTATATTTAGAAATAATACTACTTAATTTCACATACAAATAGAAACTCTGATGCAAGAGCATCTATCAAAACACCATTTCTCTTAGGGAACTTCTGTCCCAAACACTTTTTGGAGAAGATCAAATTGAACAAGCAACAAATCCACTATACTTTTCATCAAAATCATACAAAATTCCACTTGTTTCTTCATTCTACAAAGCTTCAAGGAATCAAACCAGTATTCCAATTTCACCAAAACCATAATCCAAACCATTATCAACATCAAATTGACACAAAAACCTAATTAGAATCACAAAAACAATCCATTCTTTCATTATTCATTAAGGCACTCCTCTTTCCACATTGTTTCCCAAGACCCAAAGACAATCATTCACTTATTCTTAATTCAATCCTTTAACCAGACTTTGTAACATCCTTAACAACTTCCTTAGGTCAATTTCATAACATAAACACCTTTTCCATTTTACTATTTCATAGTTACACCCTTACTAGTAGTCAATACACCATCTTGTACATTAGTTAAACATTTCCCAAAGCATCAAATTCAACGAGCTTTACCACTTAAATCCTCCTCAATCCTTTAGTACACTTTAAACACCTTACTTTGTCAGATTCTAGATAGATTTAATCATCCAAATCATTGTTCCATCAGTAACATAGTTTCATGCATTCAATCACCAACCTCCTAGTAGAAAAGTAACATTACAAAAGTGTGAATATTAAGCAGTCTTTATAGAAACTCCTTAATCCATTCATTGTGCAAGGGACCCATTTCAGTCAATAATAACATATCTAAAATTCAAATACCATTGTTTTAAAACAATATTCAAAAAATTAGACTGTACTACTGGAAATGCACTCAATTAGGTCACTTTTATGAAGAAACTCACAAAAATCAACTCCAATCCATTAAATAATCACAAAAAATATCCATTCATATCACTAAACTCAAGAATCATCAATTTTTAGGGGCTAAAGTGCTCAAATACACATTGATATTTGAAACCCTTAATTGTAGGCTTTATCAACACAAAAGAATGAGGGTTTGATAGAAATACCCATTGCAAACCTCAACCTTCATTGAATATGCTCCCAAAACCTTATAAAATACCTACACAAACTATAAAAAAACTTCTTGCACCCTTCATGCATGCATTTACATCAAATGTTACCTTGGAGCCATTCATTTCTATAAGAAAACTGAGAAAATTTAATTGTAGTGTCTGCACTTTGCTAATATGCCTTTTCATGCCTTGCCAACATACACACAATAAAGAAAATTCTCAAAAATTTCTATTCCACCGAGTCACAAGGCTTCCATCCGTGGAATGGTTGCACACACTCTCATTAGACCCTCAAACCCTTATTATGGGTTTACAGATAGTTTTACAAAAAAATGACGCAAATAGATGATAAATTCAGTAAAACCCCTCCAAGATGGATTTGAAGGAAAGAAAACTCACTAAACTACTACTCTTAATGATTATCAAAGACTTGATATTCAATACAGGTCGTACAAGGGCTTAAAACCAATAGTAAAAGCTTTGTTTTGGTAGAACAGGGTATTCTTTATTCAAATTTGTTCAAAAATACAAAACCACTCCTCAATGCTCGCCTTTACAATGCTTAAATAGATGTTTCCAATCCCTTAACTTCCTTTCATCTTCCTTCATCGAATGAAAACCCCTAAAACTACCTCTTGACCTTTCAACTTTCTTGATTTTGTGCATTTTTTTTAATTAATTTTTGCCTTTTTACAATTCTTTCAAATTTTACTTTTTTTTCTATATTTTTTCCCACTTGATTATTTATTTGACATTTCAAATACTCCATTTATGACCTTTTACAATTCTTTACAATGAAAATTTGAAATATTTTCCTACTGAAGGCATTTAAAGAGCAAGGTGCTCCTGCACCAAACTCGTATTAAAATTTTGTTTTTTTTAAATTATTTGCCATTATTTATACCTATATTTTCAACATAATTATTTTTTAAAATTATTAAACTAGGATATCTCTCAACATATATATTTAGTTGATAGATTACAAATAGAATGAGATTTGAGCCTGAAACAAGTTGCATGCCTGCAAATCACTATTGAGTTGTCAAAAACCAAGTTTCAGTTGCCATTTAATGGTAAATGAGTTGTCATTTAATAGTAAAATCCTCCAAAATCTCACTTATCATGTAAAAGACACATACACATTGATTTTCCAACTAGATGAGAACATTCTATTTCCATTCACAATGTTTTTTCAATTTAATGGAAACTTTCTTTTTTCATTTGCATTGCTTGATGTATTAAATTTGTATGCAAATATTTTAAAATCAAATAATACCCAATTTCTTTAAAGAAAAGCTATATTTTCTAATTTTATTGCATTCCATTGTTTAACACTAATTATTAATTGTACATATAATTTTCTATCAGAATAATCCTTGAACCTCCTTTAAGTGCAAGTGCTAGTATATATATTTTTGAAATGTAACATCTCTAACCATACTCTTTTAGTTTTCACCTAGCTTTCAATACATAAAGTAAATAACTCAATGCCTTCAAAATAGGAAGGCAATTTTTTTCTTTTCTAATATCACAATTTACATTCTACATAAAAGAAATCACACTTCATAATTTTGAAATAACATAACTCAACGTCATGTACATGAAACACATATTTTTAAATATAGTTTGCATATAATATTTATGATCAAACAAATATTTTAATAATTTACAATGAGAACAAGGTCAAGATATCCTTAGTTGGATTACTCTTCTATTTCACAAGCTTTTGTGTGGTGCTTGCAAGAGAGAGCATCACCCAAGCACTTTACCTCCAACCATAGACTGACGGTCCCCTGCACACCTTCCAACTAGAAGTGGCCCTACCCTTTGACGAAGAGTAAAGTATAGCAACCTATATTATTTTCATCTGAGTATCTAGTGCTATGTCCTACACTACAAGTATAGTCATACAACTATATACATTCTCTAACTAAGTATGACACTATTGACAAGTTATGCAAACCTAGAGCATAGTGAACCGACAAGTCCAAGTAGAGACTTTTGCACTTTGGAAAAAGTTTTGAAATATATTCATCCACTTTCTTAGGAAGAGGTTTTGTAAGCTCACCCACCTCTAACTCAACTTGGAAATCTAACTAACCTATGGTTAAAATCAAACAGTAGACCAATTGGTTCTACCTTTCAATAGATTTACATTCATAAGTGTTTACTCACTAAGATCAACAAGATGATTGGTTTGGTAAAATAACTTGGACATTGAATTCCCTTGTCACATTCCTGTAACATCAAGGTTCCAAGCTACTACCTCTAATTCATGTCCTAAAACAAACCTACAGGTTTACCTTCTCACCTATTCTTATCCTTCTTAGGAAAATATTCATGACACTATGTCATCATCAGGACACACACATGGTCATATTGTAGGTACTAACATAACGTCAAACATGCGCTGAAATAATAATGTTTAAACTAAATAGAGGACTACTCCCTATTATGAAAGCTTTTTACTTTCAATATCAATTTATATGGTTTTGGTTCACAAGGATATCATAAGATATAAAGGGAATACACAATATCTAATATCGTCAAAATTTGAGAAACTTAACGGGTGGGTGCAAGAAGTTCAGGGGCCAAAAAGTGGCCAATTTTTTTAATTTTTTTGAAAATCCATAATGTGAGTGTGTTATAATGCACTCGTGTTATGGATTGATGTGACTGGGCCTAAGGACCGATCACACTGAGCCTATAACATGGTTGCATTATAATACGAGCATGTTATGAGTCTTTGTAAGAAAAAAAAAAGCAAATCCAAATCATTTTAGAATGTCATATTTCTTCATCCACGGCCTGAAAACCCTTCTAAGGCATGCTCACATTGTGGAGACCTCAAATTTGTCAATTTTCTTCACCGAATTGCTATTATTTCTTTACCAGAATGTTGCCACATCAATAGGCAACTTAGAGGAGTAAGTTTTTATTGTTTCTTTTGTGAATTTGTTGTTAAATAGGTAGATTTAAATATGTTTTTAATGTTAATTTCTTTAATTATTAGGAATTGAAAATCCACCCGATTCTCCTCAAAATACTTCCCCTCCTCATGAATAAGCACACCAACAAAATCCTAATGAACAACCACAACAACAAACTCCTCCAACAATTCCTCAACATCCTCCTAGAACTCAACAAAATTTAATGGGGGAAATTCAAAACAATAAAAAACAAATTGAGGAGTTAATTGTAATGTTGAACGATCATGTAAGTTCAACCTAAAAAATAACCACACTTGCAAATTCACTTCAAGCTATGTTAACACATGTAAATGCAATTAGCAAGTAATTAAGAGGTTGGTCAGATAACATGCAGGAGTGTAGATATTTTTATGTAGATCAAATATCATACAAACAATTAAAAAATTACAAAATATGACTTGTGCTCACTATTCACTAACCCACATACAAATCAAAATATTGACCTTCATAGAAAGAGGTTTCCTATCCATTGGTACAACCACCAAGGGATAAAGGAATTTTTTTGGAAGATGTGGTGGATGGTTTTTGACCATACTCAATGCAACAATAATGAGGTCCCCCAATATTTCTTGAGGAAACTCTACTGCGAGTTCATCCTCAACAAAATCCCCAACTATTTTGATGTGGTAATTTGCGGGGAGAGGTGGTGGGTTGACATAGGATAGACCAGGTGCACGTCTCAATCCTCAACAACAAGCGAGATGAGCAATCACTAGGACAACTTATGAGCATGCAACTATCCCTTTTTTCATGAAGGAAAGTGCTGAGGTGGACACTCTACAGTCTATTAGTTCTTTGAACCAAAGTATCATCCAACATGTAAGTCCTATAGTACAATGTCAGCTAGGGAAGAGTTTGAGGGGTAGGGTTCCACCCCATTCTTGTCAGGTTTGTGGGTTGGCCTATACATATGACCCCATAGATAGTCAGGAGGCTGGTCCGCAAGATACGTCTGTAGTTGCCCAGTTTGTGATGGAAGATGTCATCTTGAATGAGACATTCGGCCTTCATACTCAAGTAAATGTTAGTATGTTCATTGAATTTCATTTATTTTCATTTTTGAAATGAAAGATTAACTAATTTAGTTTAATGATTGTAATAAAATTTCAAGGTCATAGTGTTCATACTGTTTTCACCAGCCCTCCACCTATTTTTTACTCCACTGCATCTACTACCAAGGTATGTAACTAGTAAAAATTTATAAATATTACATGTGAATAGCATTTTTATATGAATGGTATTCTAATATCTGATTTTGGATGTTGAATAGGTTAATATTGGAGGTTTCACAACAATACCTCCCAGTAGTTGTGGAGTTGAAACCTTCACTCATGTAATAGAATAAAAAGTTTAACTAATGAGTTTCACTTAATAGATTTGTGTAGTTTATATTCATATCATTGATTACATTTCATTGCACATATTTCAAAATAAAAGAATTACTTCAGATTGTATAACTAATAAGTAGATGTTGATAGATGACAAAATTTTAGTTACAATATAGTTTTTTAGAAAGTCAACATAAGCAGTGATGCAATTACTTCACATAGCATAACTAATAACTAGGAGAAACTTCCAATTGCATTTGCTTAACATGCCATTCCATGAGACCACATTTTATTGATGCATTTTTAAAAATAGTTCACTATCTTGTCTATGCTATGTATGCTTTGAAAAAATCTATGAAAGCATAATAGTAAGGAATAGAATAGAAAAAGAAATGAGTTGTTTGAAAAAATGCCTCAAGTAAATGTGGTCTCATGGTGACGTCCATCACCATGAGACCACATTTATTTGAGGCATTTTTTTCAAATAGCTCACTGCCTTGTCTATGCTACGACATTTTCCATACATGTCTACCAAAGCATCTTATCAAACAGTTCACTTCCTTGCTGCTATAGCTAAAATCCTGAAACAGGTGCTTTCCAACAAACTATGGATGTTTAGAAAAAATCTATTAAATAATAATAGTAAGAAATAGCATAGACAAGGTAGTGAGGTGTTTGAAAAAATTCCTTGA
The DNA here is from genome assembly GCA_007258455.2 of Sequoia sempervirens. Lineage (NCBI taxonomy): Eukaryota > Viridiplantae > Streptophyta > Pinopsida > Cupressales > Cupressaceae > Sequoia > Sequoia sempervirens. Next base: position 15,727 of record VDFB02065498.1, read on the forward strand.
AGAAATATGGTCTCATGGTGATGGAATGTCATTCCATCACCATGAGACCACATTTTTTTGAGGGATTTTTTCAAACAACTCACTTCCTTGAGAATAGAAACCAAGACTTTAGCCAACATCTCTCTCCAAATAATTTTCAAGGTCCTCATCCTCATCCTCAATTTACCGATCCATGGAAGCTTCCACCTCTTATTCCACTTTCATATCCCACATCCTTAAAATCCACATTACCCCACTATTACTAAGAAAATTCATCCCATGTCTCTCATAATAACTTTCTCCAAGGACTATTTGCAAAGGTGGTTGTTTCCCCATGCAAAAAAAAGTGGTACAATCTTCCCATATCATGCATCCACCTTCATCACCCACACATCAAGATAAACACTAATACCTGTATACACCTAAAATCAGTCAAGACACTTAATTAATTAAATACAAGTTATTTAATTAACGACCCCTTTAATTCGTCTACTTATAAATAAATTCCAAATTTAGTTATATAGTTCATACTTTCTAATTCTTCCATCTTAATTCATATTCCTCTAATTTTAATCAAATAAACAAATGCCAATAGTTTTTTTATTTAATTAATAATCTTCTCACTAAATTTAAATTCCCAATTTGAATTTAGGCACATGTCTCCAACTTTTCCTCTTGCCACCTCATCAAGTGTCACATGAATTTAAATATTTTTGATATTTGGGTATGTGCAAGATCATCATGGAAAAAATAGGCCCTTAAGTGGCAAAAAATTTTAAAAAATCAAAGTTAGGCAACTTGACGTAAAAATTTGAATAAGTTATCTATATTATTTCAAAAATATGTAAGAATAGAATTTGTAGCAAATTGAATGTAGTTTCTAAACTACTAGGTTTATTTTTTTAAATAAAATCTATTTGGTGAAAATTTGAAATTTCAATGTAGTAGTACTTAAATTTCAGGGGAAAAAATAAGAAGTGGGTGTCTATCTAACCACCTAACCACAATAAAATGATAATATTTTTATAATATTTTAGATATAACTAGAGGACTCATGTCTAGATGTGATGCATATTTTTTGTATTTTTTTCCAAATAATTAATTATGAATTTTTTATTACAACTTTTAAAAATATAAAACTTCGTATTCGACCACCTTAACTTGGTCAAAACTTCATGAAATTCATTTTTTTAATCCTATAGTATGCAAAGCATAGAATGTGACACATGTTTCAGATTCAAAAAATGTGATACCATTTGAAAGCTATAGATGTTTTTCAATCAGCCTATCAATCGGACTTTAGTCATAATTCAAATGGAAAATGAATAATAATTATTTATTAAATTCAAAGTAAAGCATAATTTATATTGGTGGAAAGCTGAGAATCTCCTTTAAAAACCCTTTATGTTTCATCAATTTTGGGTAAGAAAAAAGTCGTCAGCCACATACCCTACACATACCCATCATATCGCCACTTTTTGGCCCATCATGATCCTACACATACCCATTTAAATGGGAAATATCCTCAACCAATTCCAAAAAAAACTTTGGAAACTTGGCTCTCTCCATCATTTCATTCTCCCTCACACTTGGCATGGTGCTCTTTTAAAGGTAATATCCTCCATGATTCCCTCTAACTTCTTCCTTCTCCATGCTTATCTCTCCACCTGAAATCTTTACCGTTGGTTGCTGATACATCACAATATGCCTTTGAATTCCTATAAATACAACCTCTTGCTACAACATTTGCAAATCCCATCTTGAGCAAAGCTACTCTGCAGAAATTCTATAAGAGAATTTAGTGTTTAAGCATAGAGCATTTAGAGCAATTTAGCATTTAGCATTTGAGCATTGTAGTATCATGTTAATTTAGAATCATGGCTTAGTTTAGTAGTTGCATTTCAATTATCATACTAGTTTCCTTACAACATTTGCATCATATCATAATCTTCATTTTTATCATAGCAACAATAATATCATAGCATCATAGCATTATCATACAACTTATCAAATCATGTAGGGATTAAGTTTCTTGCATTTACAACATTCCATTCCCTAGGTTGTCATTCTAAAAGTCATAGTGCAAGAAAAATATGAGAGCCATTATGATTCAAGGAATCCTTATTGATTGTGTTTTGAATTTGATTAATTTTGTGTCTCAATTCTCTAATATAATATGTTTCATTGGGTTTGTGTGTTTTATTATTCATTTACTAACACTTTACACAATTCACACATACACATTTTTGGTGCCCACCGTGGGGCTCAGCCCCTGACATCTTCTAGAAGTTGCTTTGCAGATCTGGATGTGAACTATTATGTAGCACATCCAATATTTCTTTTGATGCATACAAAAAATCTTTCAGTGCATCCAAAACATCTTTCAACGCATCCAATTCCTATTACGGCGCATCCGAGGCTTCTTTCGGTGCATACAACACATCTTTCAGCACATACAAGGGGTCTTTTAGTACATTTAGTTTTGATTTTAGCCTATTCAGTAGTTTCTTTAGTGCATCCAGTAGTTCTCTTAGCACATAGGAGTGATCTTTTAGCGCATCAGATGTCTGTTTTAGCGCATCTAGTTTATTTTACAAAGTTTCAAAATTTCATGCACTAATTGATGTTTTTTTGTTTTGTAGGTGCATAATACGCTGGTCAAAGACAAATGTATCAAACTACAGATGATGTATGCAAGGGCTAGAGTTGTTTTATTGTCTTCTTTTAATTAAATTAGGAACCTAGTTTAATTAGAAGGTTAAAGAACCCCTTGTCTATTGTGCTTGAAGTGATACGCCTATTCTCTCCCCTTAACTAGGTGACCATAATTCTAGACTCACTATTTTATGCTTTGTTAACACCTTTAGAAGGTTTTTCATAGTGGAAAAAATTACTCACCCTATGAGAACAACTAAAGCCAAGTTTTCTGACCCACTATAATCAAAAGTGAATTTAGGAAAAGTCCGCAATTTGACGGTAGTGTGCAAGATAACCATCCCCAAAGCTTTTGTTCTAAAGGTTGGGAGGTCTCCTGAGGGAGTTTATCTATTTGCCACATCGAACATAAACCCTTATTACAAACCTTAGTGTAGAAGCCAACCAAGTCAGTCTCTGAAAACTTCTAATATCACAGTGTAAGGGGGGAAGAATCTTCCCCCAAGATACTCACCATGTAACCATCAGGGATTACTAGCTAAAGGTGGAGGATTCGACCTTGGTTAAGACCCAAGAAAGGAAAAAACATGGGCACCCTCTAGGGGGTGACATGGTTGTGTGAGCTACCATGGTTCTAAGATGTGGGCTATGATATTTTAAGTGACCCTTGATAATAAAAAAAAGTGCTTGAATTGTCTTCTTTGGTGTTATACCCATGGAAATCGAAAGAATCAGACTAGATTCTTGAATACACACTCAATGTTTAGTTCCTAGGTGGAAACAATTGTTTGACAACTTGCTACGATGTTTGAAGTCATAATTCAAGAAATATTTTCCAATGCATATACAAAATATTTTAGCGCATCCAGACCATTTGCTAGCACATATAAGGTATAGTCTAGCACATCTGAGTCATTGTCTAGTGCATCTAGTCCAACTTTTAGTGCATCTAGTCCATTTTCCAATGCATTTGTTCCATCTTTCAAGGCATTCACAAACCCTTTTAGCGCATTCACCTACAAAATACCAATTTAAAATCACATACCTAGGGGCAGTCTAGCGCATCATTGGCTTTTTCTAGTACATATAATCCATTTTATAGCACATCTGAGTCATTAGTTAGCGCATTGAGTCCATCTTTTAGTGCATTCAATACATTCTTGAGTGCATCTGGTCTATTGTTTAGTGCTTTAAGTCAATTTTTGGGCACATATTGGGTATAGTCTAGCACATCCAAATTGTTTTCTAGCACATATGTGCAATCTTTTAGTGCATCCAGTAAATTCAAAACCAAAGAGCTAAATTCCCTATCTGTTTGTCAGTTTGAACTAGAATTAAGGATCTTTTCCAACACAAAATCATTCCTCAGGTACAACAAAGTCTTAAACTTGTTGAAACTGACATTTAAAAGTGAAATTCTTCAAACTAAACCAAGATCTAAGACCTTAAAGTGCCTAAACATAAAACACACCTCTAATTGTTAAGCTAAGTTTCCTCATCAGGATTTGTCATCCTTTCATCAAGAAACAAACGTTGTATAATCATATTAAACTTAGTCTCATCAATAAAAATTTTCATTCTATTTGACTTAGTTTTTATTCTTGGCACTCCTCCAAACAAAGATCAAAAGTTTAGTCAAATTATAACACTTGTATGCCTGTTCAAACAAGATCCCAAAAGCAGAAACTCAAGGAAAAAGAAATTGAAACTTAGAACACCATGGCTGAAGCTGAAGAAAATCCTTTCCATAAAATTCACCAATCTGAAGGTGAGGAAATAACTGAGGAATACATCCAACATTCTCAACAAGATCCAAATTTCCACAAGTTCCTTGAAAATATTTTTGAAAGAGATGGAGAAAAATACTTCTTAATGCTGGCTAATCAAGGTATCAAACTTCCACATGACTTTGATGTTAATCAATTGAAAGCACCTCCTAAAAAGACTGAAAATGATCCATAAAATATAGATCTAGTGGCTGCCTTAACTCATCAAATGAAAAATATCCAACAACAAATTCAAGACTTGCAAAGAGGAACCTTAAAGAGATACTTGATACAAGACATCTGCCCATATCCTTTTGATCAAACTATTAACATGATTCATTTTCCCAAATATTTTGAATTCCCAAAGTATGATAAATACAATGGTAAACTAGATCCTATAGATCATGTAAGGGATTTCAAACCATGAGCCTTGAATTTTCACACAAAGAAACTTACTTGATGAGATTGTTTCCACGTAGCCTAGAGGGACAATGCCTGGAATGGTCCTCCAAACTTGCACCACCAATTAAAAACTTTGAAGAGTTGGTTAATAAGTTCATCACCCAATACTCTTACAATATCCAACATGAGATAACCATGAAGGACCTTTGCAATACAAAAAAAAGGGTGAATCATTCCTCATATTTTTGCAAAGGTGGAGAAGATTGTTTGCAAGATATTCTCGTCCCATACCTGAAAAGGAAAATATGGAAATCTTTATTGACAATCTAAGTGATGAGATGAGCTATAAAATTGAATTAAAATTCCCACCTACCTTTGAGAAATTGATTGAAAATGGAATCAAAATCAAAGAAGCCTTGGTCAAGAGAGGAGTCATAAAAATTTACAATGAAAACTCAACAAGCTCCTCTAATAATTATAACAACAATGATAAACCAAAGTTTTGGAAAAGAAATAAGAATGCTGGTAACAATGATGCTTCAGCTAAAACACAAAATGCAAAACCAATCTTTAATGTGACTGTTGCTACCTCTAAGAACAATCCAAACACCAATCAAAACATCAATCAAAATAATCAAAACAACAATCAGAATAACAATGAATCTAAACCAGTTTCAGCGCCATATAAGATTCCATCAAATCGAAGAAGATTCATGCCTTTCGGGAAGTCTCTTGAATCAACATTAAAAGAGCTTCTTGAAGCTAAACTTATAAAATTACCGGAGGCACAAGATTATAACCCACAAGTTAAACCATCCTGGTGGAATGATACACATTTCTGTGACTTTCATCGAAACAAAGGACATAAAACCAATGACTATATGTAACTGAAACACTTGGTACAAGACTTGATTGATCAAAAGGAAATATTGGTAGAAGGACCCAAAACAAATGTTGATCATGGAGCATTCAAAAATCCTTTACCTAACTATGAAAAATGGGAATCATCTTCATCAAACAACAAAGGAAAGAATGTAAACTATGTCTATGACACTAACATTCTTAACATTTCTATAGTTCACAATCAAATCAATGATAAACAAGACATTGTACCAGTTGATTTGGAAATTTGTCAATCCCAAGCTATGGTGAGACACTTGACCACACCTCATTTTCTATAATTTTCAGAAAACAATGATGCATCCATCGCCCATCCACATAATTCTCCACTTCATATTGAGGTTTTGATCCATAAATCTTTAGTCAAATGTGTTTTAATAGATGTAGGAGTTGTTCTAAATATTTTCTCTTTAAATTTTATCCATGCATTAGGATACTCAGAAAATGCAATAGACTCCAATAAAAATATTACCATGAAGGGATATGTTGCAGAGGAGCGCTTATCTAAAGGATCAGTTACTTTACCAATCAGAGTTGGCCCTGTGATGAAAGATGTGATCTTCCAAGTCCTTGATCTCCCTTTGACCTATAATATCATCCTTGGAAGACTTTGGATACATGAAATGAAAGTAGTATCCTCTACATACCATCAATGCTTGAAATCACAATACAAGGAGATCCTAATTCTTTCATGTATGGCCATAATCTAAGCCATAAAGCTGAAATCACCATCCCTAGCAATTATGAAGCACCTTCTTCTCAAACATGTGTTGATCCTAAATCCTTAAAGACATCCACTTCATCTACTACACTATCAAACCCCAAGGTCCAAATCCATGATCTGGGATGTGGATAATACCATTTGGATAAGTTGCTAGTAAAAGACACTACTACCACCATCGTGAATGATCAAACTTTCAACAATGATGTAGAGACAACTACAAAAGAAATGCAAAAAGATGATTGAAACCTTTTGTGATCCTGATGAAACACCTATTTTTCCCACATCTGCTTTTACCCAAGCTTTTGATACCTATGATAACCCACTATTTGACCAAGACATCTATGATAATCCACTCTTTGATCATGACCTCAATGAGGATATCGAACCATCATCCTTCCATCTCACATGCCCTGGGCTAGGGTATGAATCTCCCATTGTGGCCTCTACAAATCCATCTTTCCTAGTCATTAAGGATGTGCAAGCTTCCTTTGATGTTAACATTACCAAAAAGGATAGTATCAAAGACCTCGTTGATGGCATCACCACTACCATTCTCACTTCATCCATCTTACCCACATCCATCCACATCGTAGACACGAATCAACAAGTATCACTGAAAGAGAATATAAAGGAATCAATTCAAGAATCAAACATAAAAGAGCCTTTTTGAAATGGAGATCCAGAATCAAAAGAAAGAATGCAAAGAAAGAAAGATCAAGAAAAGTCCTTTAGCTAAAATAAAAGGCTATTGGAAAAAGATAAAACAAAAGAGGATCAAGAAAAGTCCCTTAGACAAACTAAAAAGTTATTGGAAAAATAGAAAAGAAAAAAAGATCCAGACAAGTCTCTTACCCAACATAAAAAGCTATCAGACAAATAAAAAATAAAAGTAAAAAATTAAAGCAAAAAATTAAAGCATGCAAAAGTCAATCTCTAGATATGCCTCTCCCTCAAAAATCACTGAGGGCATCTATCAAAGAATAAAATCGAAGAAATAACTTGTTGATCCAGGGTCTCCATCCATGTTACCCTCACTCATACCACATATACCATTCCACCCATCCATGTTCACCTATCTGTCATGTCATTACACCTCCATTGGTGATGTCTTTCAATGTGTCTTTGATGGCAATCCCTTCACATACTCTAACTCATCAGTTGCCCAAGCTCCTTTTTGTCTAAAGTCTGATGGTCCACATAGTGTCCATATTAGGGATCCTATCTAGCTTCTTTTATCTGTCATATCTATCATCCTTCATACTTTCCACTCATACTATTTATTCTAATCGGGTCCTTTCATCTAGCATGGTCATTCATACAGGATCAAAGCATTGTCAAGGCAGTTTATGGATCTGGAGCCTATCAGTTGTCTACACCTAAAGGTAATTTGTTCAAAGATCCCATAAACATCCTACATCTCAAGAATTTTTATACCTAATGTATCTAGTGCATCGTTAAAAGTCCTAAAAAAATTAAAAAAATCAGAAAATGTCCTGAAAAAATCGTCACCCTGATGAAAACCTGGCAAACAGGCTTCTTGGTGACAACAAAAAAAAGAAAAAAAGATCAAAAATACAAAAAAAGATAAAAGATAAAAAATACAAAAAAAGAAAAAAGATCAAAAATACAAAAAAACCAAAAAGTGAAAAATACAAAAAAAAAAGTGAAAATCAAAAAATAAAAAAATCTAAAAAAGTGCAATAAAAACAAGTAGTGAAAACCTAGCAATAGGTGCTATTTGTGATAGATTAGATTTTTCCATCTATTTGAGTATGTCGATCATACACTTTCTCCATTATTCTTCCTATCATCGGGAGAACCTCATGTACATATCCTAGCATCGTGGTCGTGTCTCACCTTAGAGTGGGGGAAAAATCCTAAACTCACTAGGGGAAAATAAACTTTGAGCTTAAAACTACATGCAAAACATGAGTTAGACAAGCACAACAAACACAATGATCATAGTGCAAATCACCATTGAACATACATTAATCATCAAACGTATCACAAACACACATCCATATCAAATAGTTAAAATCAATCAATCAAAGAAAATTTAAATGGATGATGTTCTTTCTGAATCATGGCTTTATCATCTTAGCATGAATGTTCAACTGTTGTACTTTGATTTTTTGTTATCATTTTTGTGGAGTACCTTGATGATGTAT